>JAVCKV010560906.1:0-10980 GCA_032274145.1 Herpochondria borealis | reverse complement strand
GAATTGGTAGACACGCCAGACTTAAAATCTGGTGACCTTTAGGTCGTGAGGGTTCAAGTCCCTCCGTTCCCAGTTAACTTCATTAAACTATTTATATATATATATATTTATAATATAATAGTTCTAGCAAATCTAAATTTTTTTTAATTTTTTTTTAAGTCATCATGAAAATACTAATATAAAGTTGAACGTTACACTCGAACTTTTAAATACCATAAAAAAATTTTCAAGCACAAAGTTGAGGCTCTTACAATCCAAGAAACTATCGATAGTGTCTTAGAAAAAAATCATGAATTTAAACATTACAGATCTATAGTAAAAATGTATATTGATGATTTAAATAAAAAACCTAATAAAAAGTCGAAAAATGATTCACCAAAAATTAACGATAAAAAGATTAATACCGTTTCAATGCTAATGGTAACGACACCCTACCCTAAAGCATTTTCTAAATACATAATGAACGATCCAAGACTAAAAGAAGTTAAAAAGTACGAGCAAGCTGGTGAACAGGTCAGCAGACATTTATCAGAAGTCTCAGCAATATTTACTGAATTAGTGGGTGAGACACCCTTTGATGAAAATCTACAGTTAAGCAATCGTGTATTACAGAAACAAATAAAAGCTATAACTGATGTTCTTAATGAGAATTCTCAATTAACTAGAGAATATGTTGTGGCTGCGTTATCTCCAATTGAAGTCGGTATAGAACAACTTAACTCTAAAATGGATAGGATGTTACCGAAGGAAAAAAAGAAGTTCAATACACAAAAATTAAGAGATCCAATTGACAACACTTTATTTCCTATTTTTTTATGTACTGCTGGATGTTTGGCTACGTATAGGAAGGAGCTGCGGCGTTCACAGTTTAGAATCTGTTATATAATTCTATTCCATGTGGGGCTACGACTTAACGAAATTAGGAACCTTAAACTAGAGGATATTTTAGATGCGATCCAAATTTCACAATTTAATTTAATACACTACAAGACCAATCAAGCTCACATACACGTTCTCTCACAACAAGGTGTAGAAGATTTAAAAGATCTCGAAGATGACTATGCTATTGTGTTTAAAAAGTATAATTGCAAATATTTATTTGGGAAAAACAAACCCATGCACGAAAAAAGTTTAATTAGGTTAGTTAATAAAGATTTAAAAAATACTTATGATTTGAATAACATTGCCTACAATATAAAATCTCATAGTTTTCGAATCAATATGATTTCAAATTTATTAAGAGTAACTTCGGTCCAAAATACTGCAAATATTATCGGACATCAAGATATTCGTAGTACAATGAGTTATGAAAAGTACGCGCTCAGCAAAGCAGAAATACAAGATTTATTAAAACAGATTGTTGAAAAGGATTTGAAAGATATGGGTTAACAACATACCGATTTTAAGACCCTTTATAGCGCCAAGATGAATGCTTCAAATAGAATCTATAGATGATTTTATTACCTGATAAAATATAATTTAATTTAAATTAATAAATGTTAAAAACAAAATACGTGTTAAAAAATAAAAACACCTATTTTGAAAAATAAAAATCAGCTACCCTAATCGAATACCTAGAACTGATAAAAACCAAGTTCCCGCCATAACACTACAACCTGCGATTGCTACCGGGTTACCCCAGTAAGCATTAAGACAAATCCAACCAACAGAACTTCCAAACCCAATTGTGTTTGCGATACGCCAAGGCATTGTTGCTGGTCGAGGTATACCCATAAAAATAGGTGGCTGACCAGGACCTGGAGGTCCACCTGGACCTCCGGGTCCTAGCGGTTGGCCAGGGCCACCCCTGTGAAGAAAAGATTGGTGATGACCCGCGCCAGCTTCTAGAGGAGCTGGACCTGGTGCTAGTGCTGCTCCTGCTGCTTTACCGCAAGCAGCAGCCGGAACAGCTCTTGGCATTTCCCCAACTGCTTCAGCAGCTGCTTGCGCAATGTACTCGCCAGCTTCTACAGGTATTCCATCTAATGGTACTGCATTTACTGGTGTCACATTGCTCCCTACAATTAAAATAATAGAACAAACTCCGGAAAGAAGATCACGAAACCCTTTAGATTTAATTCCGTTTACCAGAGTAACACTTAGTCGACGTTCGTCATCTACGGGAATATCCCCGTAATGGAACGGAAAACCTAGTTTATTTTGTCTCTGAGACATTACTATTCTCCTGTATTTATCTTTGATTTTACTAATAACTTTACTTCTAAATTTGTCAAATCTTTATTTGAAATACCGAGTAAATTATTTAACAAATCGCGGGAAATACCTAAAATATTTTTTAAATTAGAATGTGTTTTTATAAACCCAATTATAAATAATAGTGCTTACTTATTATTTTACACTTATTTATTATAAATATAGGTTATATAATCATAATATAAAATATAAAAAATTTAAATATGGTAACAACAGGATTATCAATTATAATAGCACTTTTAATTAATTTTAAAGCACCGGGAAATAGTAGTTACAAATATATTGAAAATGAGAAAAATCCGTCAAGTTATCCGTATCAATATTACATTGACGAGGGATTAGATCCAAAAGAATCTAAGTCTAGAATTAACAAAACTTTTCTGAACTTTGTATTTACACTTTCTGGTTTGGTTAATGTAAGCCCCGCACTCCCCATAGTCCCGATAGCTATAACTAAAAGAGTAGTTTCAGTACCCATGATGCAGCGTTCTCTTTATAGTAATCAGCAAAATCAGCTATTAAAAGAAATTGGAAATAAGATACAATTGGCTCAAATTCCTCCAGGAAGCGTGGATAAAATTAGTATTGAAGAGCGAAAAATAATTGACCGACTAGTTATTCAAATCGATAATGGTGAAATCGATGTAGCAGAATTACTCTTCAGGTTAAGAGGCGGCGATTTAAGGTAAGATTTGGCTAAAGCTATCACTGAACAAGGCATAGGTGTTGTAGTTGCAATAATAATGAATAATATTGAAGTGACAGGATTGCAACCTAATCATCGACCAGAACTAAATGCAAATAGAGCTCGGACTCATTGGGACAATCTAGTCGATGCTCCCTACAATAAACGAAATCAATGCCCCACGCCCACCTGGACAAATGATTGTCCAAAAAGCAAAGTGATAGCGATAATGGGAAATGAAGAAACGCCTGTTAGTAAAGGACTAAGAGCCACTTATGCAGCGATCCCTGACTATGTTATACCTGGAAGTACGGACTACATTTCGGGTGAAGTAGCAGCATTTCATTGGAAACATGGAGAAGATTTTGGTGTAGATCATCTTAACTATGGTCTAACACAAAAAGATTTTAACCTAATGAAAGGTCGAAAGTTTAAACAGTATATTCGAGCAGGTGGTAAAGGGCCCAGTGTTGAACATATTAAAGCGTTACAAGAGCGTTGGTCAGCTTTCACTCAGCAAGCTGATGTTGAATTACAGGAAAACAAAACAGTTCATTTGCAGAAGGCTCGAGTATACTATACTAAAGATGGCCATTTTACCGCTTTCAACGCAGAAACAGGAAAGTATATAACAGGTTATAAATTAACTTCTTATCAACAAGACATGTATAGCGAAAGTGGTATCATTGGTAGCACCAGACCTCAAACGACGAAGCCAGACTCAATAAATATACAACTACAAAACAAAGCTAATGATTCAATACAGAAAAAATAAACATTTAGAACTCTTACAATATTCTCAAACTTTACAACAGAAAGGAATCCGACTTTGTGACCAATCATTCGAGACTTATCTTGAACTAAATAAATATTCTGCTATTATGCTAGCCCAATTATATTGGGAAAGTAGAGAGTATTTTTTCGAGTCGATCCAAAAATTATTAGATGGTCCAATTGATTTTTCAGATATAATAACAAAATATGACGAAATAAATGAAAAAATACTAGTATTAGAGGATAATTTAACACTTCTTGATCATAATCAAAATTCTGAGGAATTTGCTTACTATATTGAAGAAATTGTTTCGGTTTTCCGCTGCTATTGTGATGAAACCATTCTTTCAGAAACATATATAAAAGAAATAACTCAAGATATTTTGATAGAAATGAAAAATCACTATCCTTTAAATAAAAATTAAGGTTTTGAAAATAGAAACGAAGTTCAGGCCTTTAAAAACATCTTGAAACAACTTCAGGTAGATACAAAAATAGACAGGTTTGAGTGTTGAAGAGCAAAGATAAAAGCTTTAAATGAAGAGTGAGAAATTATTTCACTCTTCATTTAAAGCTTTTTGCAAATTAAAAAAGCCGTTTTGTATAGCATTGGAGAATTGGTCATTTTCGTAATCTTCCATAAAATCGTCACAGTAACAAAATAAACTAGTTAAGAATCCACTAAGCTTTTTTGATCTTGGATCTGGTTGAAAATCTTTCACTTCTCCCGCACCTAATTGGACTAGAAATTGATCAGATGCAATCATTAAATTACGACGGAGTCCAAAGACGCTAGAAGATAATTCCTGACCATCAATTTTTCTATTGAGAAAGTCTTGCATTAATTCGTAAACTTTATAACGCTGTTGCCAAAAAAGATATTGTTCAACGACTATGTTGTAATGAGACAGTTCCAAAAACTCTTCTGGACTTTCCTTATAAAAGGATTTGTCTTGATTCTTGAAATCTTGAGAACGTTTTAATAGTTGTATATGTCTTTGGTTATTATAAATCATTTTTAATTTGAATTATTAAAATTATCAATTTGTGAATCATCTTTATTAATGCAACATTTTAATGTAATTTATTAATTTTTAATTGTTTTTGGTTAAATAAAAATAAACTCTAGTATTATAAATATTTTTGTCGTAACTTAATGCAAATGATACTTTAACCACCCAATATTGCACCATACTATACTTTAGTGCACTTTTCATTAAATACCTGTTTTAGATGTCGTAGCCTATAAATGAAACAAAGGTGAATTAAGAAATGTGACATGGTTATTTGTAAGGTGTCATTTTCAATTTTATTCAGAGATAAAAAATATTTAGGGCAATTTATTACGAAAATATACTATCAAACCATAATTATACTGCAAAACCAAATATAGCTTGGGCTGCAGATATAACGGAATTTGAGTTAAATAAAGGGAAAAAAGTCTACATATTTTTATGTATTGATTTATTTTCAAATAGAATTTTAAGTAACGAATTTAGAACAAAAAGATTTACAACTTCGTATATTGTTAAAGGTTTAAATAAAGTTATTGAGGAAAGACTTTCAATTAAACCAAGACGCGAAGTAATTATCCACACGGATCGTGACACTCAATTTTCTAGTCAAGCTTACAAAAATTTACACGAGCTTATAAAGAGTATTTCGAGCCAAGCATGTCAAGGCACGCGACGCCTACGTATAACAGCGTAATTAATATTTTGAAAGAAAGATAATGACAATGAAGCCACAATCATTAAATCTCTTTAATCTATAAGTTTTAGCGTTTGTCAACAGATAGGAAACTAAAAGATAGACTAATTTATAAACAAGTAATACATTTTAGTAATCATCCATGAAAATAGATTATCAAGTCAAAATATTACAGCAAAAACAAATATTGCTTGGGTGGCCGATCTTACAACACTAACAACATTTATGGATCAGAAAATATACGTTTATCTTTGTATTGATATTCATACAAATTTAGTAGTCGCCCATTTGATAAGTAAAAATAAAATAAACTCTGCTAAAATTATAAAAGCCCTTGAAAACGCTATTAGCAAGAGAATACGAATGTCGACGCAAAAATTAATTATCCACACGGATCGTGGAACAGAATTTACAAGTAAAGCTTACAATGAATTTGTTAAGAGATACGATGAGATTATTATTGCGAGCATGTCTCGAGAAAATACACCAACGGATAATGCTGACGTCGTAAATTTACCCGGTGTTGATTTCAAACAGATTTTTTAATTATTTTTATAAAATAAATTATGAATAAATTTTATTACTCTAATGAATTATCAAACCAAAATAAAACTGCAAGATCAAATATAGTTTGGGTATGTGATTTTACTACTTTAGAATTAGAAGAAAATAAAAAAATTTATATTTATATTTTACTAGACATCCACACGAATACAGTACTTGGATTTTTAGTAAGTACAAACACAATTACATCGCGAGCAGTTGTTAAATTATTAAAGCGAATTATATCCGAACGATTTCCAATACCACCAAAAGTAAAACTCATACTGCACTCAGATCGAGGTACGCAATTTAGCTCTAAAAATTTCAACGATTTTATTAATAAATTTAGTGATTTTATTTTACCTAGTATGTCTCGAGAAAATACGCCAACAGACAATAGCGTAGCCGAAAGATTTATGCGGACGTTAAAGGGACATAAAATAAATAGTAAGACTTTACAGGAATATATTTTTGATGAATTAATTTCAGGTAAAGTATTTAAATCTTACAGACCTATGGTGGCAAAATATATCAGTAGTTTAAACGAATCACCAAATAAAAAATCTTTTAATAAAGCGCCTCAGCACCGTGATTTAGAAGTTTCAGTAGCTTCTGCCTTCATGCAGGACCCGAAACACACGAAGGCATTTTCAGGCCACATAATTGCCGACCCGCGTGCCAAAATTATTGATGAATACAAAAGTGATAATCAAAATGTCGTTAAGGCATTGGAAAAAATTGTAAATGAGAATTCCGAAATTGTTACTGATACACCATTCGACAGTTACGAAGCTAATTTAAATGTTAACCTTGTAAGGCAAGCTTTTAAAGAGATAAATACGGCTTTAAAAAATAACCCCAAGAAGGTGAGTGACCAAGTTGAACAGCTCTTAAACCCAATGCAGGACAGCATAGATGGGCAATTTGATGAAGTTAATAAGAAGCTCGATCAGCTCTTGCCCAAAGATCGACGAAGAAGAGAAGTGTTACCACTAAGAGACCCTTTAAACATAGAAATATTTCCTCTTTTTTTACTGCACGCAGGTGACTCTTTTAAATACCAAAAAGATTTAAAACGAGCTCAATTAAGAATCACTTATACCATTTTATTCCATGTAGGTCTTAGAATTAATGAAATCCGCAATTTAAATCAACACGATATTTTAACCGCCATTAAAGCTTCTCAGTTTCAAATTATTCACACAAAGACCCAAACAGCGTCGAACCATGTACTGTCTAAAAAAGCATTAAATGACTTAAAAAATTGTCAACTGGAGTTCGAAATTATATTTAAAAAATATCGATATAAATATTTATTTGGAAAAACGGAACCCATTGTAGGTAAAAATTTAATTCGAATGGTAAATAGCGATTTAAAGAATACATGCAAATTAGAGGATATACCATTTAATATTAAATCACATAGTTTTAGAATTAATATGATTACAAACTTTCTTAAAATTACTACAGTTCAACACGCTGCAGAAATTATAGGACACGATGATATACGAAGTACTCTCATGTATAATCGTCATCTTTTAAGCGTAAAATACAGGATATTTTAGCCAATTTATACAAGGAGAATTAATTTATTATTAAATTAAATTAAGTCATAGTTAACTAAGAAATATTTTTATGGTAAATTGTTTGAAAATGACACGTTAACTACCCATTATTGGACCATACTATTATTTAGTGTCATTTTCGTAAAAGCTTATTTTCACCAATTATAGTCTAGAAATTATACGAGTGGATTCAGGTAAAGTGACAGGTTTATTTGTAAGGTGCACAATTCAAAATTTATTATTAAAAATTCAAAAATATGTATATTTTTAAATTTTTAGCACTGATCATAGAGTTCTGTTAAAATGTGAATTGAAGATCCAATTGTGACAGGATTTGAAGCTGCTACCGAAGCTCCGATTAACGTTACAGCAGATACACAATGAGCTATTAAACGCACAGGAGGTGGCGCGCAGCAATCTAATACCGTCAAAGTAATATTTTTTGTTAATACCACTGGATTTGTAGAATTAGTAATAGCGACACCATTTTTGACTAACTTTAAGATCCTACCAGTAGGAAACACGAAAGTAGCTCCACTTGCAATTAAACCTAAACCCAACATATTAACCTCCTGTTAATGTTATTAGCGCCTTCGCGAACCATGAATCTCTTAAAGGCGATAACCCAATAGCTACACCGATACCAAGGGAAACTAGTGTTTTTATCATAATGAAAATAAATAATTGTATAATAATTATTAATGCCTAATTTCAAAGGCTTACATATTATTATACTACAATAAAAATAAAAATATTAATCGTTTAATATTTTAAAACATTACTTGACATTTTAGGACAATTTGTTATCTTTTTAAATAATACGCTACTATCCCGCGCAACAGTAACAATAGTGTATTTATCTAGAAAACACTGAATAATAATATAGATAATTTATGCCAAAGTGACCTCGGCCGCAAAAAAGTAACAAAATCATATTAAAACACAATTATGCACACTACACTTATAGAATATGAAAAATACATTTACCCGAATATTTTAAGATGTCAAAATATAACTGCTAAAAATAATATTGTTTGGGCATCTGATATAACACATCTAAAGCTCAAAGGAAAAAATAAATTAGAAGTTTTTTTATGTATTGACGTCCATACAAATTTAGTAATTTCTTATTCAGTCAGTACGATAGTAAAAGGGATTAATTATTTTATAATTTAATTATTTCTAAAGGTCCAAGGGAATTCTTTTATCGAACCAAGGAATTCATTATTTAATTAAATTAAGTAATATATAATTTAATCATATTTAATATATAATTAGAATTATAAATCAACACCATCATGTTATAAATTAGCACCATACTGCACTTCGGTGTCAATTTACTTTAACCATACGCAGTAATGAAAACAATGTTATATAGTGTCGCCGAGCGATTTATGAGAACGTTTAAATATCATACTATTCATGGCACAACTATTGAGCAAGCGTTGATTAACGCAATGGCTGTGGATTCTAAATTTTCATCTTATAGAAAATACCTTAACAGGTACGTTAAAAGCCTGAACCAAAAACCTAATAAAAAATCTATAGCAGGACCACACAAGCACGATAAAAACGTCTCTACACCGGCAATGTTAATGATCGATCCTAAACATACCAAAGCATTCTCGGACCATTCTGGGAAGGATTTTAGAAATGATGGTATTCAAAAATATAAGCAAGAAAATTCTAAAGTTGTAGGTATATTAGCTGAGATAGCAGCTAGACGAGCAGAACTAGTTGACATAACTCCATTTGATGATTTTGAAAACAACTTAGCTTTAGAAATAATTGATAAACGACTTACTGAAATATATACCATTATTCAGTCTAATCCTGAAATTACTAGAGAATATGTTCTAGAAACCATTGAATCTATTGAAAATAGTTTAGAATTACTGCACGAGAAAGTAGATATCTTGTTACCCAGTATTAAAATAAACAGAAAAATATTACCTTTACGCGACCCATTGGATAGTAACTTATTTCCTTTATTTTTTACAAATGCTGGAAGTAGAACAGTTAGAAAAAAAGATCTAAGACAAGCACAGTTAAGGATAGCTTACACCTTACTTTACCACACAGGGCTTCGTATTAATGAGATCAGAAACATCACGGAAAAACAAATAATTGATGCCATTGCATCGGCACAAGTAAATGCAATTCATTACAAAACTAAACGAGCGCATATTCATGTGTTATCACCAAACGCCGTTGAAAAACTCAAAGCATTAAAATCAGAATGTACCGTAGTTTTCAATAAATACAAATTCCAATATTTATTTGGAAAAACGAAGCCAATTCACAGCAAATCTCTCATAAGAATTATTAACGAAGATTTAAAACATACGAGTAAAATAAATAAGATCCCGTATAATATAAAATCGCACAGTTTTCGAATTAATATGGTTGCTAATTTATTACGAAACACGAGTATACAAAACGCTGCCCAAATCATTGGACATACTGATATTCAGACAACCATGAGCTACAAAAAATATGCATTATCTAAGAGAGAAATTCAAGAGTTATTAGGAAAAATTGAAAATACAAATAGTAATAGTAATAAAAAAGATTTACATTATTAACAGATACACTTATAATACGTCTTAATAATGTAAAGTAAAAAAAAATTAAAAATGATAAAAACTGGAGTATCTATTTTACTAGCACTTTTAATTAATTTTAAAGCGCCAGGAGATAATACTTATCGATATATTGAAAATGAGAAATATTATTCTTATAGCAAATAAATCAAACACCTCTTCAAATAAAACACCTTTGTTTTTAATCTTATTCCAAATCGAATTAATGCTTTTTATTCGACTTGCAATTTTATATTTAAAACCTTCGCTATCCAATCGCTCTTTAATAGGTTTTACAAATTCTCGAATAAATTTATTACGTTCAACTTTTGTTTCTGCTAGTTTATCTTTTAAATCGGCATAAGTTTCTGGCTCGGTAAATTTCATGGCCAAATCTTCTAGCTCAGATTTAATGTCGTAAAGACCTAACCGATGCGCTATTGGTGCGTATATAAATGTGGTTTCAGAGGATATTTTTAATTGCTTATCACCAACAAATATGTAATTAGTATTAAAACTGTCTATCAAATTAATATTTACAGCATTACTTCGATTTATACGTAAAAATGTAGTTAAAGGCATTTGCTCCATTAAAAATGTTAAAGATGCTCTAATTAAAGTTTTTCTATTTTTATAATTTAACTGAACATACACATGTTCTGAAGATAGATAAAGTAGTTCTGTCAAGTTTATATTGTATGTAGTTGTACCAACATTAATATTTATATACTCTGCTTCTTTTTCTTCAATATTATTAAAAATAATATCTAAAGTTGTTAGTAAAGTAAATTCATTTACTGGTTTATTAATGTAGCCCTTTGGTGCTAAACCTTTGATTTTCTCTAAAGAATCTGAATCATTGAACGAAGTTATAAATAGAAAAGGTGTTCCATATTCTTTATTAATC
>JAVCKV010560895.1:0-10981 GCA_032274145.1 Herpochondria borealis | reverse complement strand
TCAACTGAGCGAAACACTGCGATATACCCGACAACTAGAAAAGTAACTTCACTCGTGAGAAACGTTAGAGGAAAGACCCTTTGGAGGACCCTTTGCTGCGCTACCAAGTATTTTGTGCAAATCCAGTGTCGCTGCTCAACCAATGAGAACCATACCACGGCTCCTCAACTATTCCATGAGTGCGACCAATGAGCACTGGACTAGGTAGAGACTGGAAAGCTGGTTGGGATTAGAAGAGATTTTTAAGGTGATCGTCCCACAGTTAAGCTTTGCATTGACATTCCTCTCTGCTAACCAAGGTAGAGTTAGAGTATTATCTTTCATCTTGTAGTCAGCGGGCATGTAACTGCGACTGTGTAAAAGGAACCACGCAGGACCACACGAAACACAAAAAACCTGCATACACTTTAGCATGTTGGATATCACACGAGAGTACGTGAAACATAAATTGCTTAGACTTGAGCATCTTGGATACCACACGAGAGCACGCCGTATCGACGAATAAGTCGGGTGCCTTCTCAGGGATGCTTTTCCCAATAAGGAAGGTGGGAGCATGTCCGTTGCCGCCAAGCAACCAAAGTTCCACTTTCAGACCATTCAGCGTAGGCGTATATTCTTTCAAGCTCAACAATTCTAAGTAAACTAACTTGATCGACACTTCGCGAAGAAACCCCATAGTAATTGCGTTGCAGTTCACGACATCAAGGTCGGTTAGTTCCGAGACCAAAGGAGTCGTGCCGACCAAAGCTGACATTATTCGCCATCCCGCCGACGATATCGAGCCTATTTTGCGGTCATTCCTGAACGTGCTGATACACAATCAAGAAGGAAGATGAGGCTGTGTCAGCTTGTTGACCATGATGAGCCTGGATTGGGTCAGTGATCGCGGTTAGCGGATAGCGTTATCAATCTCCCCAGTAGATTTTCCCCAGTAGACAGTAGAGAGACAACAGTAGCGATGCACCAGTACTGTTGTGACATCATGTACCATACTGCTACGAAAAAACTGCATTGGCTAGCGTCATTTTATTGGATCAAGGCAGGGCCGGCGTCTGAGAATTTTGGGTGAGCGCGCGAAACTGTCGGTTGACATCCATCGATCGCCTAACATACTTCGAACACCACATCATTGGTGCCGCGATAAAAGAGACTAGTTCTCTCGTTCCTCCTTCCTTGCCATCCTTTATCTCCTCATTATGAATACCAAGTCAGCCCCGTCCTACGACTACACTGCAAGAAACAATGGGCGCACGTTTGTTTCTCCTCATCCCCACGATGTTCTCTGTGGGCGAGGCAAGGTGAGTGTGCGACAGAACCGCGCGTACCAAACACCAAGATACGGAAAAAAATGATGCTATCGTGTCATGTCACCCCCGTGCTCACCCCTCAACCTTCTTAGGATTGCTTTCGTCACGATGGAAACGTTCACTTTCGATTCTTGATTGGTAAAATGTTACCACAATACGTTTCGTCGGACTCGAAGAAGCACAAGATGCAAATCATTCGGCTTGTGGTCAACAAGATCGTGGAGGGGGGCGGGCGCTTTCTCAAGAAGGACGTTCGACACAATCAATGGTATGATGGAGGTGTCGTGTGTGGAAAAGACAAGGTAAGGTGTTGTCTTGAAGTAGTGGATGTATAGGTAATGTGCTTGCCCCTTTTGGGGGGGAGAAATCAAAAAGTTCTCTACTTTTCAGAGCAGCACGCATCTGGCCCCTCTCTCAACCCTAACCCTCATTTCCCCCCAAATCGTTCAGGTTGGACACTCATTTCGCGACGCCAAGGGACAGGGGCGACGGAAATCATCCAAGGTGTTACAGAATCTCAACAAGGGGAATCAAGATGATGCTGGAGTCGCCGCACTCTCGGAAGAAAACCGAGGCGCGGTCGCATTGGCTGCCTTCAAAATGGGTTTCCAGGGCAAGAGGGCTACTACTACTACTGATGAGAGTCGTCAAGACGACGAAGATACCAAGGATGAGGATGTTCATGCAGCCTCTTCGTTGCTGTTTCTACGCGCCGAGTCTCTCGAGCAGACCGTCAAGTCTCCTGGAAAGGTGTTTCACCAACCTTGTGCTGCATTCGTTCCACAGAAGACGACCGTGGTGACAAGCAGCGGCCTCTACTTTATATAAGAGACAAGAAGAAACGCTGAAGCTTTGTGGCACTTGAGTCGAAGGACAGCACATAAAGCCCTTTCAACTTTTGTGTTTCAACGAAAGTCGTGGCCACCATCAAGTCAACCCCTGCCCTTCAACAAGACAGTGGGGAGCGACACATTTTGTTGCGTGTTGCTTTGAGGCCTCTTCTTGCTGGAACTCAAGCGACTGTGAACCAGCATGCCATCTTCGACTCTAGTCGGTGTTTCGTATGGGAAGGCTGGTGAATAAACAACAGTCCCGATAGGGCAGGCAACATGGTTTCTGCAACCAACGACGATGCGTGATTTACAATGGGTCTCAACTGTAAGCTGACAAACTAGAGCTTCTACCTTTTCACACTTGACTATACATCTTACTTGCATCCCCCATGGTTGTTTTGCCGACTTTCACGTAGACATCTATTCAACGATCGTAAGGGTTCTTACGCGACTGCGATCCGTACCCTACTTGAGGAGAATTGAAAGCTGGAGAGTTTGGCATACGACGACGCTTGTTGACATGGCCGCCTCCCAAGGCGGCGCTCGTAAAGTTGTAACCAGATGTTGCCGTGAGCTCTCGAATGCGATTGCCGGAACCGCCGCTACTGCTGGTGAAGGGACGCATGTTCTGCATGGGAGTGATATTCTGCTGAATCTGACGGTGTACAGCTGAGCCTTGCGCGCGCATAGGACCTCCGTTGTACGAATGGCCTCGCTGAAGCGCTGGTTGCGCCTGCATGGGTGTTTGCGTGGGATACTGTCCACCTTGTGCTGTACCCAAACGACGACTCATTGCTCCTGATCCAGATCCATCCGATCGTCTGCTCATGCGACTACCCAACACTTGTCGACCACCCATCATGGCCTCCTGTTGAGCGAGAGCTTGCGCTTCTCGGTGTCTTTTCTGTGCAATGATTCCTTGGAGAGGAGGCGCACCGCTGCGACTTACAGGAACGTTTGGGTTGGATGGAGATGGCGTTCCACGACGAAGTACATCGATTTGGCGCTCCAGGCCTTGAACTCGTTTTTGCAGCTCAGCGTTGGCCTTCTCCTTGTTGTGCATTTTGGATTTGAAATCACTCATGGCTTGTTGGTACAGATTCTTGATGCTTGTACATTCCTTCTTGAGCTGTGTATTTTGTTGCTTGAGTGCTCCGTATCCCGCATTCCTCTGAGAGTTACTGGAACTGTCTTTAATCATTTGCTTCAATAGAAACTTAGCATTGTTCTTCGTAGTGTCCATTTGGCGTAGGATACCAGCACACACCTCTGGAAACGTGATGGAAGAAGCATTCCGACGCATGCTCATCATGTTTTGGAACGTCGTCTTTTGTAGATCAGGTGCAAGCGAAGGCTCTGAGACGAGAATTTCCGTAAAGTCGCGTTCTGCGAGTGGCTTGGCGCCACAAGAAGGGCATTGGTCCGACTCGGCAAAGTGCGAAAACGTACAATCTGTTCAGTTGATGCGATCAACAAATGAAACAATAACAACTTGTTAGTTGGGAAGATCAAGGCACCACAAAGACAAATACAAGTCACCACTGGTACAAAGATCAAAGAGACGGCACGACGACTGATTCACGACTGCTCCTCAACAAGTCATAATGGATCCGTGGAAGCAAAATTCGAATTTCGTTCGTACCTTCACAGAACAAACAATCACATTTCACATGGAAGCATGTATTGGTGATGTTCTTTCTACAAGCGTTGCAAACTATAGACGAGGCTGGTGGTCTACTGCGAGACCCTACCGAAGCGCCCGAAGGACGACGTGACAAGGACATCGTTCCAACAACAAGAACAAAGTGATCGTTGCGAAAGAGCAAGATGATGATGCTCGGAGGGAGTTTTGGATATCTTTTGGCGCGGCCTCGTAGCTTTCTACAGGAGACGTAGTATGTCATCAACGGATATCCTGTTTGAATAACGGTAATCGTACATAAGCACTAGTATGCAGTGTACGTAGACACGCAATCATGATACTGGTACTGTACACTTTGAATTATAATCCAACCGAGATGCAATTGAAGGAAACAATGATGAACTTTCGCACCTCGCGATGAGAGGCACAATCCATCGACGTGTTGCCAACGTTCGCGACGACGATGGGAAGGACGCCGATTTGGCTGTGGTACGCCAAAGACTTGAGTACAAGATAAGACGCGATGACGATGGCGACACATCATCAAAGTCGGCCTGGAAGTCAGCGTGCAGTTTGCTCTTGACAGTAATAGCACTAGGGCCATTGATGTATCACGGGGCATCGACGCAGCCTGTGACACCCTCTCGTGAAATTGTTGATGAGATGCCTGAAACGGTGCAGACATCAAAGTCGAAAACCGTAGGCAGCACCAAGGAAGTTCACCATCGCGACATCAATGAGTTTCTAGTCATGGCAGACCAACTGAGCTGCGCCAAGGAGCTGAATATCACCTATTCTCAAATCTTTATGGATGTCAAGCTCAAGAGAACGAGACTATGTCGTGATCCTACAAAGAAAGGTTGTCGAAGATGCAAGAACCCAACAATCCCTGCGGTACCAAATGTAGGTGTAGAAAAGGGCCCCTTTTCGAACGAGGCATGGCGAGCTGCTTTTGCTCGGAACAAGGGGTTGCAGGCTCCAGAACATTTAGACGTTGTGTTTCTAGGTGATTCCATCACAGAGGGTTGGTTGGGGACCATGATGGAAAGCCCGAATGGGAACCTGCTTGGCAATCATGCACTCTGGAGAGAGCTAGGCTTTGCAAATCACGCAGTACCACTGGGAATTGCTGCAGACGACATTTACTCCCTCCTGTATCGGATACAGAATGGTGAAATGGCTCTCAATCCTACCGCATGGTGGATAATGATTGGTACCAATGACTACTCGCATAGTTGCGCGAAAGAGGTCGTCCTCGCAGGCATTGTTGGGATCTTGGAGGAGGGTCTACTGAGGAAACCTGACGCTCGTTTTGTCCTCAACAGTATCCTACCTCGTGGCAAGGATAACCTGCTGAAGTCTAGTATGTGGCAAGACTTTATCTGGATCAACGAACGGATGGAGTGCATAGTAAAGGCAATGCCGGATCAACTATCTTATTTCGACGCGGCGTCATACTTTCTAACTTCTGATGGCACCAAAGTGAATCACACCCTACTGTACGATTTTCTCCATCCTTCTACAGAGGGTTATCGGCTGTGGGGTGAAGGCATCAAAGCAAACTTGCGAGAACTTGGTGTCTGGTCGTCCTCCCCTTCTTGAGGTGTTTTCCTATAGATCATCACGGAAGAAGTGACTCCACCGTCGACTAAAGCAGACTGAGCAACAGGTATCTCACCACTTCAAAACCTCTTTGTTTCTCACGTCTTAGTATCAAGGAGGTTCACAAAGCTGCGGTGAGACCTCGAGCGCTTGCACAACCGCAATGCAGAATAGTCAACGACGTATTCTAAGCTGTACTAGCCACATTCTTTCCTCGAGGCAAAATCGTTTCCTTGAAATATTTTGCAGTGTAGGCAGACTCGTCGTCTTCCAAGTTCACTGCTCTCTCCATCAGGCCTGGATTCAGCCAGAGAATTGCTTCGGTGAAGGCGGACAAACCATGCAGCAGATACGTGCATTTTGAAAGTGCTAACAAATCAGTCAAAGCTTCGGTGTTCGATCGATGAGTTGAGATACCCAAGTCAAAGGCACCCGTCCCATTGCGGGACAAGCCTTCCATTTGTTGCTGACGAACAATGTGACTAGTCACACGCTTCGGCCACTTTTCGTAAATCTCCTCCAGCACAAGTGCCGAGTCTGTCGCCAGGAAGATATCCCCACCCCCATCATCAACAAAGGCTTCACAATAGGGCAGAAACTCTTCCAGCTTCACATTCCGTCGATAGGTCCGTTCCTTGTCTGTGTGGCGAATGTGCATCCCCAGAGAATTCTTCGGATTCGGATGCGCGCAGGCAGCTCGTTGCTCCATTTCCGCATTGAAGCGAATATGCCGTTGTGTGGTCTCCGCTGCATGTATTCGCTGGGGCTCCAAGAATTCCTTAAGGGTCAAGTCGTTGCGTTCAATGTACTTTGGCATCATGTTTCCGTAACGCCATGGGTGTGGAGCCCAAGGTGCGTGTGAATGAATCCCAATGTACACCATGATATCATCCATCCGTACGAATGGTTTATCGCGACACGATGGATCACCAGGCACAAAGTCATTGACGGGCTGGAAGTAGTGCTCCCAAACACCAGTTCCCTCAAAGACAAACTCCTTGGGGCGCAAGGATTCCTCTACCTGGACCTTGCCCGGAAAAACACACCCCCGCGGATCTCGTTCGTCTCGAGCAACGCCAATTTTTATTCCATCCATCATGGTAAACCTGGTTTCAGGTCCCTGACTGTGCAGAGCCGTGTCATATACCTTGATCGAATAGTTGTTGAGGTGAATCCAAGGCAGAAAGTTATGTTGGTCAGCCCACTGCAGCATTCCTACAACAAACTGAAAAAAGATGGTACCACTCGCACCACCCAAGTCTCCATGCTGAATGTGAAAGACTCCATCATATCCGTCGCAAGCTCCTTGGGAGGGGGGCCTTCGTGGTGGTGGAGAGAGGTTTATCTTTTGGTCGGTGCAAGCTTCTGGTGAAGGTTTGAGGGTTGGTTCCTTCACTCGTTGTTTCAGTTTCGGGTAGTAGTCCCATGTTGCAATCTCTACTTGTGTCAGGTTTGGATTTCTCCAACATGGTTCTGTCTCGTCCAAGTTTTCCTCATACGGCATGAACTCGTCGTCTGGATTGATAATGACATCAAGAGTAAAGATAATCACCAAACTCAACAGAATTCTCTTTGCTCGTTTTACACTGCAACAGCCACAACAGAAGCAACCCTTGGTGACCGAGCGTTGATTCAGCTTCTTCCTTCGGGATCGAAGCGCGCATCCTGACAGCGCCATGGCTTCTGGTGAATTCTGTTGCTTGTCTGCTCATTTTAGAGCTACTGTGTACTGTGTCTCTTTTCATAGTGTCAGTCTGAACCAGGCACCAGCTACTGTGGGCCCTACCATCGCTTGAAAATGGCGCAGGATGCTGCTGAGGTGAAAGGGGGTGAAAGGCAAGTCGACAACAGCAAAGGTAAGACTCTACTAGTAGTAGTGTTCTACTAATAGGAAAAGATTACCCGAAAAGGTTTCACAGCATCACGGGGTTGATACTAGTTCTTGGAGTGCTGGAACAAAACGGTACCGTAGTCATCCTGCATATCTCAGTAAGTCTTGGAAGCTTGCACGTCCACAGATTCTCGACATGACCTGGCGGGATAATAGGACGGTGGGAAGCATGGCCAAGCATGACCTCTTTGCTCAATCTTGGCAGTCTGGAGATCCCTCGTGCCTTGGCTAGACTGTTAAGCTGTGTGGGTCGAAACAAAAGAATGCCGTCCTAAGGGTGCGTACATGACGCTTGCTTAGAAGGTTCTGCTAGCCTCAAGTCTTTACACATAGGTTGGCGTATTAAGACTCTTACGGGAGACCCTGCTGTAAGAAGTCACTGGACGCAGAATTGTTTTGTCGAATGACTTCTTCCTTCCTGCCTTTGAGTTTGGTTCCGACCTGATTCTGAAGATGCTCCAAAGCGGCATCAAAACAAGAAGTCCACGTCCCCACCACGATAAGTACATCTCCTACAGTACGACCTAGTTCTTGGTCTTGGCGTCTGACCCGCGCTTTCAGAGTATACACATGCAGTACCCCGGTACTGCATTCGATCGAGTGATCGGACAGTTTCAAATGACAGAGCAGCGAAAAGCTGGTACCATTCCATCCAGATGCGCCAACGATGATGTCGGATCTGGCACCTTTGCAATTCGTCCACCTAGGCTCGCAGCTCCTGGTTTCAATAGGTCGACGACAACAGCTCTTGCTCGAAGGCCAGGCGAGTTAGTCTGGCGGCGCACTTTTGGAAGGTATCGCAGCACGATAACGCACACGTGAGATCACGCGAAGGAAGCTTCCGGCCTTCTTCAACTCGAATACCGCAAAGATGGACATGCCGAGATCGCATGATGGCATCCCATGCCTATCTGGGACATATCGAGACGACAGTAGAACTAGACTTGAAGTTAAATGTAGTTTCGCAAGGACGTAGTCGTCGATGCTGGTCGTAGTGTGACAGCGTCTGGCACACTTCTAGCGGCGCGGAACCGAGGTCTTGGCAGTCTAAATGGAGTTGCGGCTAGTAGATATACTAACTGCAGTACTCCAAAGAACCTCACGACAATCATGAAGTGGAAATCCCAGAAAGCAGAAGGAAGCGTTCAGTACTGAGAACTTCTAGAGAGAGAAGCTAGGTTTCGCACTGACTCTCTGAAAATACGCAACAGCCAAGCCGTACCAGGAAAGCATGCGCACAACATGCACGACCGAGTTCGTGGTCTTGGCATCCGATCATCACTTTCCCATAGTACAACCTTGGTCGGACAGTTTCAATTGACCAAGCTAAGCTAATAAATCGTAGATCCTGGGTAGGGATGTCACCACAATACGTCCAGCTCCGGTGGCCACAGTCTTGGAGTTTGATAGCCTGCTGGTTTCGACCTGGCTCTCTGAGAATACGTAACAGCCATGTCGTGCCAGCATGTATGCATACATACATACATTTGAAAACTACGACCGAGGTCTTGGTCTTGGCATCCGATCAGCACTCTCCCAGAGGACAACCGTGGTCTTGAGCAGGTTCAGCTGTGGTCGCAGTCTTGGAATTGAATGTTCGGTGACAAAAGCTCCTGCTCCAGTAGTCCAAAGATGCCGGCAGTCAAAGTTCTCGCATGACAAATTGCTTTGTTCGTGATCTTGTGCTCGAGGAACATGCGACAAGCTCCAACTGCAAGGCTTCAAGCAACTCTACGACGTATCGATAGAGCATATGGCGTAGGTAGAGACTTCGTACATTCCCGAGTACGTGTACATGTTCATACCTTCATACACATCGCACTATCTATCGAACGAAAGGAGGAGCTAGACTAGACTACGCCCACCTAGATCTTGAAGTTGCAGGTGCGCGAGGACATAGCCGTCCATCCTGATCGTACTGCGACAGCATCTCATTGGTCTCTCAATCATTGAAAGTTCTTGTCTTTTTACAAGCAGACTTCAGTAGCCTGCACGCACACACCAGCTAACTGTCATAGCAATCTCGCCAGCTCGCGTCTGCTGCTGTACTTAGGTACGTTCCAGCGTTTCGGGCCGGATGACATGGCGGTGTTCCGCTCCTAGAGGAGTATAATTGCCTTCCACACAACTTATCTCTTATGGTCGTTGTTAGCCTTCTTCAACTACGAACGCCAGTTGGGGGCAAGACCTTTCTCAAATTCAATGGTAGGTCTTAGTTGGTGTAAGTATGACAACTAGATCTTGCAGTGACATAGTTCCGAACAATACGTACACTCTGGTGTCATAAATGTTTCCTTACATATTCAAGTGGGAGGTCTTGAAAGAAGGCTACAGTTGGTGCCATCGATAGTGCCTTGCTGGTTCATGTGTGGCAGTAGTACTGCACCCTCACACGGTCTAATCGTTAATCGCCAACTTTTCTCATACATGTAGAGTGCGTGTCGGCGTTACGCAATTCACATGCGCGTCGCAGCGACTTTGAACCTACATGTAGATCGTAAAACTGTAAAATGGATAGTGTGGTTCCGATGTGGAAAATTTGTGTATTTAAGTATAATCCGTCCTGGTGGCTTATTCAACGTTTGCGTGGTTGAAGAGAAAGAGTACGACTCGTAATACGATCACAGCTTTGCATTTGGCCTTCCCGAACTGCTTATTCGTCACACTCCCGTTCACAGTGATAGCAAAATCTCCGAATTTGAGAACCGCTCTGCATTCACGATTAGGTTTCGAGTCTGAATTCTGACATCCTGCGGGGAACTCTCAACTTGTTTCTGCCACCGCAACCTTCTTTCTCAGAAACAGTCACTTTCCTTTGCCAAACCTCTCATTACAAACACAATTTTTCAGCCATCAAAGCGATAAACAATCAATCACCATGTTCATGAGACAGCAACACTTCCGCAAGGGTTTGAACAGGAGTTACAACTCGGTTGACTTTGAGCTGGCGAGTCAGTGCACTCAAAGTCGTTCCAGAAACCGTTCGAAGAAGATTTGGGTGGAGGAACAGAAGCAATTGCGTCAGACTCGTGGACCAGTTCAGCAACCTCAACAGCCCCGAAGAGTCGCGCTCGTTATGAAGCCAAGAGCTTACTACTGATCGGAGTGGCGACATCATCACCCTCAAGAAACCTAAAGAGGACCACCAACGACTGGTCGTTCCGAACTTCAGAGCACTCATCGCGCCACCTGATCTTAAGGGCATAGCTGCGCATTTTTGGACACTTTTGAGCCAGCAAGCCGTTACAACTACTGTTGAAGAGCACCTGTACCACTTATGAGAAAGAGTTGGTAGCGCTGCAGCTACAAGATTCACCCCAACAGACTGACCTCTTCAGAGTGAAGTCGTGGATAAAGAACTATAGCTCAACACCAGCTTCTCACTTCCGTTGCAGTAGTTTCTCACTCTCTAGCGTTATTACAGTAGAGAACCGCTCCAGTGGAATGGTTCTCTGACTATGGTTGGCTCACTCTTGGTTGAAGCTCAACGGACCAAAAAGACTGGCCGCGGTGCTCCAGCGAAATCCAACCACTGCGGGCTGGTGGCTGGTGCTGTACAATAGGTGAATTACTCCCGGTGCGTGGTCCAGCGAAAAGTAAGAGGTTTGCAGAGTGGACAAACCCACCTGTGGGATCTGGGTTGGGTCTCAGCTGTACTACTTTAGTGTCTTCAGCACACCAACATTACAAATCTCTTCTCACACTG
>JAVCKV010560884.1:0-10981 GCA_032274145.1 Herpochondria borealis | reverse complement strand
CATATCTGTTTCATTAATGTGCTGCAACTACGTGGGATCCATTTGTGCTCTCGACGGCCGACGGCGGCGGTGGTGATGCTACCCATGAAACTCATGCACCATATTATAGTTGCAACGAAACTTAACCAGCACGCCCCGTACCATTTCGCAGGACTGACATCTACTGCCCTTCATTCCCCCGATCTCATTCTTCCGCTAGGGAACGAGAACCATGAGAAACCGCCCGAAGACATCTGCTTCCAAGGAGGTCGTGCAGACTTAAATGCCCTTTGTTGGCCGTGAGACGAGAGAAGTTCAAGAGTGCGGTGTCGCTTTTTCTCACCCTTTTCTTGTATACCGCTGTCCTAATCCTCTGTGCATACTTAAATTCATCTCTTTCAAAGAAAAAAGTGGGTTTCAAAACCCGTACTCTCCCCTTCGCTGCTGCTACGGAAAATGAAAGACCCTGTCTGCGCAGGAAGGGCTACTCCAACAGATGTATGATAAATCTGTTGGAAGAGCTCATACTGCGCAGATAGGGTCTTTCATTTTCCGTTTGGAGCGTTGCAAAGCGCGTGATTGAGAACGGAAGGGCATCGATGTCCCCAAAATTGCTTGAAGCTTTACTGTTTCTGCGTTACAATGAGCGGTTCTGGGACTTTCAAACAGTGGCAGAGGCTCACCATGGGACGCGATCGGGACGTACTAATGTTTTTGTTACACAGCTGGAAGCGCGCATTTCGTTCGTTCATGACAATGAAATGCCCGTTTTCTGACCTCCTACTAAAACATCGAGTGGATATTTCGACGTGGTTTCATATCTCCCAATACTTTTGCACATATTGCAATATATTGCAATGTATTTGGCCGCGGCAGAAACTATTGCAAAATATTGGGCGGCGGTAGAAGATATTGAAATTTATTGCGCAGGGTCACAATCTATTGAAATGTTTTAGGAAGGATAAGAATATGTTCCAATATTTCAAAATATTATGTTACAGAAGCCTGTCTTCAACCCATGAAACACTTCAACTTTTCTTCACGACCGCCGAGATGTAGAGACCAGAACTTCTGGTCTTCAAGTACTGGCCCCTGGCCCTGAACAATCACACCCTGGCTCTGTCCAACTTCACTTCCTGAATACGCCGAACTTGTCCATCTACCTCTCATCACGGTGATCCCTAGGCAAAATCAACCTTACTTAATGGTTACTACCAGTCTAATTTCCTTCCTGTAACAAATGTGAAGCCTGGCTGTGACAATCGTGAACCAGACGTGATCAACGTGACTCTGGTCATGACCAACATAAATATAGTGATTACCCGTAACGCAACCCTGATTATCAACATAAAGACAAACGTGACCATCTGCATGAACGAACTTGATCATCCATCTGACCGACGAGCGTCATCATCGAGCATGATTATCGAGCGCGAGCAACGAGGGTGACCGAAGAACGTAACAGACGAGGGTGACCATCGAGCGTGACCATTGCGTTGCAAAATACGCGGGAGCTTTCTAGAAAAAGTCAAGCAATTTGGCGGATATAGGTTATCCGGCCGGAATGCTGCGGTTGAGCATATCAGCAACTTTATTGTACCGTCCAGTGTGCCAAACTACAGTATCGAGTAGTTGACACGGGTTTCTTCGGCCCAATCAATGGGGCTGATATGTACAGCGCCATGCAGTTGTTGTAATATTTCGGGATGGGATTCTACGGATGCCTGCGCGCGATTCCTAAACGTTCACTTTCGTAATCTCGTCATGAAATGCAAAATGTACACGACTAGGATAGCGCTGTACTGATGGGCAAAAAACTCAATACACTTCGCGCAACCACTCGTTCCGATCTGTCCCACTGAAGTAGCTCTCAAGATTGTACGTAAGCGGCTTGCGCTGCATCCTAAATGACGTACTTTATAGATCCCAACAATTGGTACTTAGCACGCTGCTTAAAGGCATATCTTCTACAGTAAAAATTGGAAAAGTATCAATAAACGCGATTATTCCAGCTCAAATAACCGGTCAGACGGACTTCCATGGAATTAAACGCTCATGTTCTCCCTCTGACTGTGCAGTGTCACTAGAAAAGTGGCCAAATATCCAAAACCGTGAAGGGCCCGCAGTACTGATGTGTTATGCAATATTTAATATCGACCATCTTTACATCTTGCCTGTCAGACCGGTGGTAGAAAAAGACTCACAAAAAATTCAATACGCTCAGTTGTATGTCTTTAGCGTTCTGAAATAATCTCCATTAAAAGTCTCGGGCTCATAAAGCCATATAAACAGCAAGTCATAAGAAGCCAATTCTTTTCGGTTCTGCCCTTGAGTTATACCGCTGACCCTCATCCGATACCCCAGTACTAAATTAATTTTTTTCAGTTACTTCTAAAGTTTCTCAGTCTCTCTTCCATTATGGTAAAGGATCCAACTTCTAGTCTTCCATCTCACTTCTGTGCTCTGCAATTCTGTCCCTCGGGCCATGTGTATGGGGCTTCGACAATCAAGCACATTTATCTACCACTCTACGAATCCTCGGGAGGGCTTCGAAAACCCTCGATCTGCAGTTACCTGCGTCTAACCTTGTACTGGGGTATTCTTCTTTTTTTCTGTGCTCTCGCGCTTCTTTTTGAACGCAAATATCGAACATGACCAACTTGTTGGTCTTGTAATAAATCCAGGGCCCGCAACAGTATATTTGAAGCTGTGTAACAAATTTAAATTTAGAAACGAGGCTTCTTCCCATAGCACTGTGATTCTGACATGAAGGTGACTCGTTTTTTAATGTTTGAGAGCAGTCAATATAACCTCTTGTTACTAGTGCAGTACAGTTTTAAATCTGGTGATATACTGCGGGCTCTGCCTAGTCTACGGACATCTCTGTTTTACTGAGAAAGTGTTGACACTTTTCTTTCTGCAAGATGCGTCCCTATGTGATAAACCAAAATTGTAAGCCTTTTTTGCTCTTCGTTCTACAATGGCGCTTGTTAAATATCTGCAAACGACCCAAGCGTCTCGGGCGAACTGCAAGAACGCTGCAAGCAACGCGAAAGCTCTGATAAGGAATTTCGCTGTAGCGGCGAAAATTCCGCGCCTGGACTCTCGAAGAGATACAACCCGCCACAAGTTATTATGTAAGCTGCTATAATTCTTCCTCCGAGTATCTCTCGCAGATTAAACCAAATTCTGTGACCTCCTCATCCGCCGCAATCTCGAGCATCGAATCTTCACCTGCTCCACACACGCGCTCCTACCTAGCCGCAAAGAAGACAAGTTCAATGGGACATTAGATGAGAAAATCGTTGAAGCCTTTGCATCATATGAAGAAGCGGCTTCCGAATAAAATCTAAGATATCAGGAGAAACTGCAGTATCTCCACAAAATGTTTTTAGTGGATAGGCTATAGGATTAAATCGATCAATTGTCTTGCCAAAATCAAAAAATCTTCGAAGAAGCAGCCATTCTGATGATGAAAGAGTAAAAATGAAAGACTCGTCAGAACAGAGTCAGGAAAATGCTGCGAGGCCTCCGCTTTATACAAATTATGAAAAAACAATGTTTCCGCAAACGAAGCACTTGAGAAAATCCGTAAAAAGATCTTAAAAATGCAACCAACGGCCCTGAAAATCTCCGAGATGACACCCCCTGGTGCAGAGTATGCCGCTTCCAACCGTGTTACTGGGTAGCGGAGTAGCGAAGTTGCGAAATGGTGACAAGGTGTTGGGCACCGCGGGGGGTAAATGCGTGTAAAAGTTGCTTCTGGCCTGTGCGCGGGCTACTTTGCGCCGTATTAAATGGCCCAAAACTCAAGTCGGCACCGTCCAGTACAAGTTAACCCAACAGGAGCCACGAAATCCGAGTCACGCTGTCCGGTCTAGCTCTGTTTGCGGCCTTCGATACTCTCGAATCGAGGCGCCTAGTGCGGTTATATTTTGGCGTGCGAGCTGATGGGCCACAAGCGATGTTGATCGCCCCATCGCACTCTGAGGTTTCGCATCGTATATAACAGTAACAAAAGGCGCCTGATGTGACCGACGTCTACAGCGACAGTTGGCGTTCAGAGGCTTGATTCGGCGGTGGCGATGCCTTCCATCTTAGTCTGTTCGTACTGAACTCCCCTTAGCTCCTGGCGTCGGCGGAGGCGCAACTGAAACAGGCACCACGAAGCGCCGGGTATTGCTTCCCTCATTGTAGATTTAATGGATACACAGTGTAGTGTGGCCGGTGCACAGGCGCCGAAGGCGCCTTGGTCATCCTCGCTACGCTGCAGAGTATCATCAATTTCCATTTCTTCTTCATGGCACGAGTGGGGCGAAATATTGGCGCCGCAGGCACCTAATGAAATTACGCTTACGCACCAAGTCGCTTTCCTTGGCGCAAAACGCTGGTACAGATGATAGGGTGAGCGCACATTGATTGCGATCAGGCGCCGAAGGCGCCTGTAAAGGTACGAGGTGTGAGATTTTTTGCGCGTGCCGATGTAACAGAACGCGGGGCAGGGAGGTAGGGACGGCCAAAGACGCCTCACTGTGGTGAAAGTTAAAGGAATTGTGGCACAAGTCTCTTGAATTCAAACGGCTTGGAGTTCGTATCATCAATTTTACATCCCGCAAGGAGATTGCGTTTTGGCAATCGGACGGCGTTCCCCTTTGCGGTCGAACAGCAAAGGAAGTAGTAGGCGCCTGTAGTAGGGCGTGGTCACTCCGTTGGGCTTTGTGATGTGGAAAAAGAAGGTCGGATTAATTGCGGCGCCGTTGATGTAGTCCGTGCTTGATTAACAGCGGCTCATCAAGAGCCGGAGGCGCGTTCTTCTGCAGTGGTCCATCACGAATTGCGAGCGGCGATGCCAATAAGTTCAAGGAAAAAGGTGACGGCGCTACGCCCGAGTCTGTCTTGGTAGCTTTGGTAGATGTATGGGTGCGCCGAAAACTGTGGATCGTGCGGAAGTGCGAAGGACGGGAAAAAAAGAGGCGGCGAAGGTGACTCGGTCAAGGCAGGCGGTGCGGTTGAGTCAAAGGGAGTATCGAAAAGAGGCAACGATGCTGCAGTAACAATACCTAGTGTGCGAATTTAGAATTGTACTTCAGAACCCTGTCCGTAGCGTGCACTTCTCGGGTACTCGTCAAAGTTGACTTGAGATCACCGAAGCGATCTTTCATGGGAAAAACGCTGAGTCCCGGTCAACTGGCGAATACAAAAATCCGCCGCAATCAGCGAGTAAATACCAGTAAGCGAGGCCGACGCCGCTATGGAGAAATTCTGAATGTTCAGTAGTTCTCGCGGTGCGTAGGCCCAACCGTGCGCCTGTCGTTCACTCGGTACCGAAAAGACATCGCACGGGACGAGAAGAACGACAGAAAATGATTCGTAAGCGTAGGCGTTCCGGCGCGTTTTTTACGCCTGGTGACTGGAAAGAGGCAGTAGGCAACGAAAAAACAAGAATCGATGTGTGCGCCAGCCGCACTCTCTGTGGTGGTACGGTGGCGGCGTGAAAATAGGCTAGAAGAAGCGACAGAGAGACATGCGTGTCGGGCCAAACGATTCGGCCCGCGCCAGCGAGTGTGACCTGAACGCACGGGGTTCAGGGCGCATAGGAGGGCTCCCAATTACGACGGAGGCATGATCGCTACATGCGCTCCGGCCGTACGCGCGGGAAACATGCGAGGGCGAACGTCCGATTCGTACGGGTCCAGTATAAAAGCGAACGCCATCCGCTTCAACGCCTTCGAACTCTTTAGTCTACTATTGTCTCCCGCTCGTACACACCTATTCCCCCCAACTATCCCCCGTAGGGGATATAGGACCGTCAGGATTTCGAAGATTATGCGCCCGTGCCAGAGGCTACGCAGAATCGTCCGATTCGCCCGCCGCTTTCGGGGACTCATTACAATGATCACCGGCTCTCGTCAAATGTTCTAGCGCAGCGGCGTAGCGATGGAAGCGACTGACTCTTGTATGGGCACGAACGCGAGTACGCCGCTCGGGAGCACTTGGCGCAGGACAATCTGATGCATATTCCGGTGCCGATTTCTGACGGTCCTGGGCACGTCGAGGATCTCTGAGCGTGCGAGGCACAATCCGAACTTCATGACTGCCCCTGGCGACGCGTTTGAATTTATATATTTATGTATTGATGAAGGCATGTAGTTTTGTTTTTAAGTTGTTATGTAGTAATTTTGTAATGTAGTGATGTGGTTATGTTTTTAACTAGATATGTAGTGATGTAGTTATGTATTGATGTAGATATGAAGGTACCTATTTATATATTTATGTATTTTTCTAGTGATGTATGCGTCTAGTTATGTATTTTTTTCTTGTTGTATTGATGAGTTGGTGTATTGATGTATTGATGTATTTATTTCTTTATACATTTTTGCATTTATATATTTATGTATTCATGTATTCATGTATTCATGTATTCATTTATTCATGTATTCATGTATTCATGTATTCATTTATTGGTTTATTTATGCATTGATGTAGTTATGTAGTTATGTAGTTATGCAGTTATGTAAATATGTAGTTATGTAGCTGTACTGATGTAGTTTTGTATGGTTGTATTAATATACTGATGTTATTATATATTGGTGTATTTATGCATTTATGTAGTTGTGTAGTTGTGTGTTGTTCTATTGATGTATTGATGTATTGATGTAGTTATTTTGTTTCGTATTATTGCATTTATGTAGTTATGTATTGGAGTATTTATGCATTATGTTGTTTTTTATTTAGGTATTTAGGTTTATAGGTATAAATGTATTGGTGTATTTATGCATTTATGTAGTGAAGTAGTTATTTATTGTTGTATTGATGTAGTTCCGTATTTATCTATTTGCGTATTGATGTATTCATGTATTAACGATTTTCTTTTTTTTAGTTTTGTATTTATCTATTATTTATTGATGTATTTATGTAGTTATTTAATGGTGTATCTATGAATTATGTAGTTATTTTGTTGTTTATTTATGCAGTTATGTAGTAATGTATTGGTGTTTTGATTTTTGTACGTAGTTCTTTCATGGTGCATTTGTCATTGATGTATTGATGTATTGATGCAGTTCGGTAGTAATGTATTAGTGTTTAGATGTATATATGTAGTTATGTATTGGTGTCTTTATATATGATGTACTTGTGCATGATATTTATTTATGTACTTTTGTATTTTTATATTGGTTTAATGGTGTATTGTTGTATACATTTATGAGTGTATTTATGTATTTATGTGTTTATGTACGTAATATGTTCTTCATAAAGAAATTTAAAAGCTCTTCAAACCTAGTTTCTACCGTAGCTGTAATAGACTGAACGATCTTTGATGAACAATTTGATATGCAGTTTTATCTATTAGTCATGAGTGTTTAGCAGTTATGTCCTTGCGAAATAGATATATGTTTATTTGATTTCGATATGCGTTGTACATGGTCAACTATTTTAAATATTTCTTCTCGGAGCATAAGAAAAGGTACCACGAAGGAAAATTCGATGTAGTTTGGAAATTATATGTAACGAGGGACGCACTAGTCAATGGCATACTATTAAGCGATTCACCGGCGAACAGCGGAAACAAGAGGTACGATCATCAATACCTACTTTTCGAGAATCCTAGGCCCCTCTTCTATTGCAAGAATTCAGAAAAACCAGTATAGGCATCCAACGACTACTAAAAAACACGGGAAAAACCACTTTCTATACACTATTGTCATATTTCGATACTTTAAACATGAAAATATAAATAAATTTTAATAAATAGTTATGTAAATATATAAACATTGCCTGTGGTACTACTACATCTCGTCACGTTACAATCATAACTGATTGATTGCCTGACTTTATTCAGAAATTCTGGAAACTCATGACACACTGCGAACCTCATGGTCTCGAGAAAATTTTCCGACGCTTTCCATCTTTGGAAGAAACAAGATCTTGTAAAGAATGTGGTAGATATTTATTTAATGTATTCAAAAAGGAAAATTAATTAAAATTTCTATAATTTAATTTTACCCGGATCATTGCACTGTCATTAACAGCACACTATTTTCTCAGTTATCAGATGGCTAAAACTAGTTTTATGTTCACATCAGCGATATATTCATTTTTTCTGAAAGGAGAACAAGGGCTTACTTATTGTATGTGCAGTCCAAAACTTTTTCATAAAGAAACATTTTCTTCCTGACTGCATGCGTAAACATAAAACAAGTTTCCCAAACCCCATTTATGTACACAGCGAAGTATCTCCGTGAACAATTTATTTTTAACTTGAAGTCTCGAGCACTGGTCTCAGCCGTGAACTTTCCTCTTTATAAGCGAACTTCTTCGGTCACATTTCATTTTCTCAGTTTCAAGAACGGTATTTATCATTTAATATAGACGCTAGATAAAATGAACGTGAAATCTGTACAAAACCTTCAGTGCCCTATTAATTCTGCTAAAAGTCCTTTAACTGAAAGAAAAAACCTGATGACGTACAAAAATAGTAAAGTAGTGCAGTAAACTGTAATATCGTGTCACAATTTTAAAGACGCTGCAAACAAGATATTTTTTTAGAAAATTGCCGAGGTGTTGTACCGCAGCAGGAATTACAATTGAAACAGCGATTCGTGGGACGACATAAAGGCAGGATTAAATCGGGTTGTTCCAGCAACAATTACGTGCTCAAAATGGTAAGTGAAGGGCACACGCCCAGGACGGCTCGATGAATAAAGACCTATTCGGACAAAAGAAAACTCGCACAAATGGATATCTGAAACGGACACGCCAGGTGCAACTTCTTGGCGAAGACGTGAAAGGACATGAACGGGGGCGAGGAGGCAGGGTGCACTAAACCTGCAATGGGCGGTAAACATTAACTTAAAAATCATAAAAAGGTGCAATATATGGCTCCTTTTTGGTGTTTATCAGCTATGAACGCAGTAACCATTATCTATTGTCTTTCTGCGGAAACCACGGATACTATCGTCTTGAGGAGGCCCAGACTAAAACGCTCATGTCATGTTTTTTCCTGTTTTTCTCAAGTCGGATGTAAGATTGCGACTGCCGAAGGGCGCACATGTGCATCATCAGTGTGATCGTCGTTAGGGTCTGTGGAACCGTATGGACGCTTCCGAGCAACAGTCGCAACCTCTGTAGCCGAGCTCTCTCCACCGCTCCTCACGCTGCGACCGCCTTTGCCGCCCAGTACCCAACACGTCAGAGGTTGCCAAACGCACACCTCAGACGGGCCGGTCCAACGTCGTTCTCAGTGCATTATATGAGCGCAAAGTCGTGTCGCTTCGACTCGGGCCGATCAAATCAAATCTTGGAATTTCAGGATATTCATAGCGACTTATACTTCTTATTCTGCCGACAAGCGGGAAAATTTTCATTGGCGGTACTGTTTTTGAGGAAGTACGTTAATATTTCACCTATTCGTTCACAAAAGGCCGCAAATGCCGTAAACCTTTTCACATATGGATCGTTTGTGCTTTTCAAGGAGACTGGCGTCTACAGAGTTCATGTGTGGTTTTGACACATGTAACATATAGGGCCGTTATCGCATCCCTTGTGACGATTTTGAAGGAGCGGAAGCTCTCGTGGAACATCACCGGATGCTGAAAAAAGGACTGCAGTATAATTACAGCCTACCTGACTCATACTATTGAGACGACCAGGTAGCTAAATGGGATTACTGTATTTAAGGGATTTAATTCCGATACGGCAGACTATTCCCTTATCATACTCCCTGGGGCTAATGCATATTAGCCCGTGTTGTGACCCTTACTCAGCTACACAGTAGCTAGCTTAGAACAGTGTGGTATGGAAGGCACCATAATTACGTCTCTTTATATGGTGACTACCCCTACTATATTAGATCTGCTCTATCTAGAGTATTGTAGGTTAAGCTACACGAGTGCTCGTCTCGCGTTTTAGTATATAAGCGCTTTGTCGCGTCTCATCGCGACCGTCCGAATAAACACAACCTTCTCTGGAGCTTTCCCTGTGCGAGCTGTAGTGCCGCGTCCCGGATCTACCCGCTCCAGCCGTCTTCCGCGCCCCGGTTGTGTCTAATAAGGTGCACAACCTGACCCCTGGACCGTGTCAACACGCGAGCGCGTGTTCTTTACTCGGTCCTCTGTCCTCCCGTCACAGTCGCTCGGAGCGCGACTGGCCATTGTCCCTTGGAGCGGTTCCCTGCGCGAGCTGTAGCGCGGCGTCCTGGATTTCCCCCGCCTCCTACGTCCTCGACGCCTGTGAGCGCGTCTACACCGTGCCCGTCCTGTCGCCAGAGAGGGCGACCCCTCTTCTACCCCCTCTACCTACTATTGGCGAGCTGTAGCGCCGAGTCCCGCACCCCATTCCTCTATCTCACAACGTGCCGTGCGTTGTGTTCTGTCTTTGTGTTCCGTCGCCAGTGAGAGCGACGCCCCCTTCGGCCCCGGTCCTTGACGCCAGTGAGCGCGTCTCCCCTCGCCCGTCCCTATTACCCTTACATGAGCTGAGCGCCGCGTTGCATAACTTTTCCCCGTCCCAGATGCCAGAGAGTGCGTTTCTCCCTTTGACCCCCTGTCGCCAGCGGACGCAACCACCCGTATATCTACCACTGCTCTACAACCCCCGTCTAAATACCAGAGAGTGTGCTGACTACCCTGCTACCTCACAGACCGCCCGGCGCTATCTTTAGGCCAATAAAGTCCACCAGATATCCTTACAACGTATCTGTGTCCGCGTACCTCTAGTAGGTACAATTCAAGAAAGCCAACAGATCCCTTTCACGGGATCACCTGCTACCTAATCGAACTGCAGTGCTATCGTAGCACTATTCCTGTATAAATACCCTTTAGTTGGAGTGTGTGATACTACAAGGACTGTTTCGGGTGAAACACCCGGGTACTCGCAGTAGATGTATGCAACACATGCAAGAGATGAAATTCCCCTATTACACGGGGTCGTGATTATAGGGAAGTTAGGAGACATGAAGCGGGTACTCTACCGTAGAATATACTGAAAGCGTTGACTTCACGAC
>JAVCKV010560873.1:0-10981 GCA_032274145.1 Herpochondria borealis | reverse complement strand
TCCTGATTTTCGAGTCTTTGTGCAATCACCCATTGGAGGGCGGAATATTGAGATGAAGACACGTCAGACAGGCGACTTGCCTCATCCAGAGGGAGGACAGATTCAATAAGCTGTACCGTTCCGTCCTCGATGCCTTCTGAATAGGAGGTAGGAGCCATACTTGGAGACTCGGTGTTCGGTGTGCCAAACTCGATGGTCGTCAAGATAATAGCCACAGCAATGGCTCCAATAATGACGGCCGCCCCACCTGCAAGCCACCACTGATGCCTTCTCCACCATGGATCCGGTGTGGCTGTTGCCAAGACTTTGGAGGACTCTTCGATTCTTCTTCCGCTGTGTTCATCATCCTCGACAACATGCGCATGTACAAGCAAATCATTGTCATCCCTGATGGCTGCGGCCGGATCTGGCGAGTCCGACAGGATTCGAATAGACCCTTCACGCTCGATATCGATACCCGCAACACGAACGCTGCCTGGAAAGCTGTGACTGGAAAAATCTTGTTCTGTTGACATTGGAAGGTCGTCGTCGTCGTCGTGATCCAAAGAGCGGACAGCATTATGATGCTTTGTGGAGGCTGTTAGACCTCCACGTGGATGATCCACATCATTGCCTGCCTCTCCCCTGTCGATGTAGTCTAACATAATCTTCGCATTTCTGTTTGCTCGGAGAGATTCTGGGTTGTGTCTTTCGGTGATTCGTTCCTTCTCCTTCAATGCCGATGTGGATGTAGTAGCAACGTCCTTGTGTCGTGGGTCGTTCTCTCGAGAAACCACGACTACCTCCTCCATGTTGTTGGTATGATCTTGATGATGAACAACCGGTGGCCCCCCTTGGTCTGTTGGAGATGGGGGATGTGCTGGGTTACCCCCTCTTCTTGTAATGCTGCGTTTCCTCTCTGAGATTATTACCGAGACGCCGCTTTTGCGCTCTTGCTTTTCGTCGGGCCGCCCCTCGTTTCCATCCATCTCATCCCGTTCCATTGCTGCTGCTCTGTCAACATAGTCTAAAAGAATGTTGGCGCGTTCGTTGGCATCAGATCTTGCGGCGATTCGTTTCTCCTCCTTCTCAGACATCATCTTGCTTATGTCCCGAATACGAAATCTTCAGTGTGTGGCCAGGACAGAGCGCGTCGCTGGTGCGTCGATGGTGCTGCCAACTTGGCACTGCCAAGTTGGCAGCACCTCATCTTGAACCTCTCTCATTCTCATGTGATTTTGAGATATTATTAGACAGGTTATTTTGTTTTGGTGGACAGCACAGTGCTGACAGTACGGGATGAACAGTGACGTGACCGGTACTGACGTTTTGTCACGTACGACAAAGCGCACGTGATGTAGTGAGTGGTCCTGCCGGTACTCACGTACTGTTCACATATGGGCTAGCATACCTCGAGCCCAGTTACTTGGTAGACTGCGACGTCACCTATCACTGGATGCTCTCGCAGCCACCGATCTCCTGGAGGAATGAATAGAGAAGCAATCGATCTCCCACACTTTTAGTAAACGTATTCTCGCACTGTGTTGCTTAACAACTTGACAGTGCGTGTGACTGACTCATTTTTCTTGATGATGACGGACCCTATCGGACGACGACACTCTCGCGATTAAAAGCAGAACTCTGTTGAGGGCAGGCAGCATCACCTTTTTCGCGCGATGATCCTACTTGCTCGAACACAATAGCCACCGCCGCAGATGCTGCCATGACGACTGAGTAACGACGAGTCGGACTAGTACTAGCTAGCAGCTAGCGGCGGTACAATTTTAGATAACGACGGTGCCGTGTGATATGTGGTCTAGGGTGGTTTCGTCGAATGAATCATCCTCGGAGACACTCTAGTATTAGCGTCATGATGCCCCGTGCTATCCCATCTGGGGTGTGGTTCGTGTCCGCGAGAACCGTCGTCGTCTACAGTATCGAAGCAGGTACTACTACCGAACATATATCTCCTATTCCATCATTGCTGGCTTCGCGTCGCTTCTGCCCAGCATATGTGGGTTACTACGCAACTTGCTGCTATTTCGCAAGCTAGCAAGAAATCTCTAGCTTAGTCACGTACTGTTGTAGAATTGCACACCCCCCTCAACTAGGGAAAAGCTAAGCCTCTATTTCTTTCGAGCTCCGAGAGCACAACGAAGCAAGCCCAATAGCATGTCGTTATCACGCTGCAAAATGTGTAATGAGTGTACTAGAATTAAGGCTAGGGTTAGTATCAGCTAGGGACATGAAGGGACCGAGTGTCAGTAATAGGAGGGCGAGGGCGAAGGCCCGCCGTCAGGCGGAGGCCGAGTGGTGACGGACTCTAACGGAAGACGAAGGCGAAGCCGTGAGCGACTCTGGAAGGTTGCGCAGCAGCCGCTCTAGGAGCGGTACAGCCCGAGGCCTGTGCCTGACTCCCACGTGGCCGTGGTGAGTTTGGCAGAGGTGTCTCGAGCGCCTCGCAGGCACAGGCTCGTGGCACGAACGAGCGCAAGCGAGAGGCGGGAGCGGACAAACCCACACACTTCGGAGTAGTCGCGCTTCCATTTGGCGGCAAGGAGGCGGGACAGCCGGCAGCAAGCTGCCTTCGTCTCTACTCCCTGCAAGCCGTCAACGGAGAAGACGAGGGGAGTGAAGTGACGGCGCCTCGCAAGGCACAGGTCATTGTACTTCCCTTTCTTCATCTTCTCGTGACTAGCCAAGACCTTTTTGGGGTCGCGGCTCGCGTACGTCGGCGCATCCGTGTCCGTCACCCGGATATCAAAGATCGCTGTTGTTCCGCGCTTCCAGAACCCATGGACGGCAACGTCGCCGCGGAGCTCTGGGGCTACTACTGTGGTGGTGCCCTTACGCGCTCCAGTGTCCCGACCTGTATGGATTAAAGGCTCGTCGGAGACAGCAGAGGGGGTAAGTGCCCGTGCACAGAGTTCGTGCCACTCCGCTGCCACATCGTTGTGGCGGAGCAGCACGAGTCCTCCCTTTTTGCATGACATGGCATGTTCGGTGGTGAATTTCGCACCACAGCCGTCGCAATCAGGGGGGATCGACTTAGGGAAGAGGCCGTAGCGCAGCCGAAGGCTGTCACGGAACTCTTCCGTCGAAAGGACAGTGCCATTGAGGCTGTTGGGCATGGCCGTCAGCCAATTGCCCGTGTCCTTAGCGCGCGTCAACCGGCGCGCAGCGCCAGGTGTCACTTCCGTAAGCAACGCCTTCAGGCGGGTCTCCGAGGACTTCTGTCTGTCCTTCCGGAGCTCCTGTCGTGCACCACGGACACTTCTCATGTAGTCCTGGGTGCCGAGCGCCTTGCGGTCCACGAGGGACCGCGCAAGCTCCCGAGTGCAAGTGATCGATGCCTCGTGGCAGCTCGCTGCCGTCAGTGTGGGGTCAGGGACGCCGAGGCCAGCAAACTTGGCCGGCAGCGCCAGCACCTTGCGCAGCAAGGCTGTTGACTCCACTTCTTCCTCGAGGAGGGCGGGCAGAAATTCTGTCGCCAGTGCCTCTTCCACCGGCTCAAACAGGGGGCCGGTGGCCGGAAGGACGCGTTGTATGTATTGCCACTCCTGCTGGAGTGACTTGGAAAGTCCCGCAAACGCCGTTTGCGGGTACTTCCGCGCAATCTGTGCGAGGATCCGCACGTCTCCAATCCACTTCTCGATCTGTGGCGCCAGCCACTCCATCCTTGCCTCCTCCGTACCAATAAACCCGCCAACATAGCGATAGCCGTCCTCGTATCGAAAACCAAACTCCGCAAGGACCCGCTCCGCCGCTTCTCTGTCCTCCGGTCGTACAATGATGATGCTCTTTTCTGGCTCCGGGAAGTAGCCCCGCAGGGGCCCATACTTCTGGAGTAGAGTCATGCCGACCTTGATTCGCTGCACTTGTCCCGCCATCGCGTCGTCATCTGCGTACCATGCTTGTAGCAAGTCGGGTACCTCGTCCCGAATCAATTCCGCCAGCGGAAGAAGGGCGATGCCGTAGAGAATCATGGAGAGAGGGTCTCCTTGCGTCACACCCTCTTTGGAGAGGATGGTTGAGCTGGGAGCCCCATCTCTCCGGATCATTAGCTGTGCCGAGTGCCGGTAGCAGTTGAACGCAAAGCGTGCACCTGCCGCCCAGCGATGGCGCACCGTCCACAACATCGTCTTCCTCCCGAGTTCATTGAACCCGTTCCTGGCGTCAGCCAGGAGCACGGCTGGAATCGTCCCGTCGTCTCGTTCCTCGTCAGTCATCATCCCCGCCATATCCCTTCGGATCCTGCGTCTCTCTGGGGATAGCATCTCAATCGTCTCTTCAAAAAACTGGGAGATTGGGAGGGTCGTATCGACCTCCGTCTCCGGCTCCGCCGTCCACGGCTCCGCCGTCTCCGGCTCCGCCGTCCCCGGCTCCGCCGTCCCCGGCTCCGCCGTCCCCGGCTCCGCCGTCCCCGGCTCCGCCGTCCCGTCCTTGAGGTCGCCTTTCCAGACCTCCTCCACTGCATGAATGGCTCCCTCAATGCCGGCTGGGAGGCCGGCGCACAAGTTGAGGTTGCCGCATGCGGTTGTGGCGTGGTGGCCGACGACGCTGATGACACATTTTGCCATCAGGCGCCGATACACCTCTCCAATGCCCACCGGGCGTACACCTGGTTGCTTGTCGAGCGCCACCAGGCGACATGCCATGAGCGCTCGATACGCTGCCCATGGGGGGTGGCTATTGGCGAGCCAGTTGGTCAGCTCTGCCATTTCCAGGCGCAGAGCTTCCGACTCCTTGCCGTGGCGCATGAGCCAGTTGCACAGGTCCACTGCGTCTGTGCCGCTGCAGCCAGCCGCACCAGACAGTTTCCCTGCGACCGTTTCGACGGTCTCAGCTGTAATTGTGAGCGAGACTGCGTCGGGGACGGAGTCATAAGGCTCAAAAATACTGTCGTCTGAGCCGTCAAGTTTGGGCTCACGCATGTCGGGGTGCTTGGATTCAAGCACCTCCAATACGGGTTTCCCCGTCTTCGTACAGAGGTCGTCGGGGGATAAAACTCCTCCTCCACCACGATTGGTGGCGTTCCGTACGGCAGAGCGCAAGCGTCCCGATAGGACGCGAGCGTTGAACGATTTGGCGCGAGCCTCGTCGCTCTGTGGCTGGCGGGTTCGGACACGATTCCCAACCTCCGCCTCCACGTCGTCGAGTAGGGCTGCAAATTTGCCCAGGTCCCATAAATCCAAGCGCTGCTCGAGGCGACGCTTGACGTCACGGGCTCGACGGACCTCTGGTGACGTTTGCAGAATCAGATTCGCAAACACCAGAGGTCGTTCCGAATTCCAGCGTCTCTCACGGACGCCCTTGAACTCGTTGGCCAGCATTTGCACGAAGCGACGGCCGACTCGTCCCGAAGGGACGGAGTAGGTCGTGGTCGTGAGCTGCGATGACCGATGCCAACGACGCTGCCATAAAGCGTCGTCGGCAATACCCCCGCCTAGGTGGCAACCATCGTTGCGGTGGGGGTGATCTCCGTAAACGGAGTCGAGGAGAATGTCTGCCGTTGTAGGCTCGTAGCCTGGCAGATCTGCATTCTCCTCTGTGCCGATCTCTCCCGGAGGGAGAGGCGGCAATGCAGTCGTCGTGTCTGTGGAGGGAGGTTCGGAGGGTGCGACGCCGTCGTCGTCATCCTCGTCCTCATCGTCACTGTCAGCAGCACCACGTTCGAGCAAATCTGGTAGGTCCTCGGGCACGTCAAGGTCGTCGACAGGCGTTTCGGCTTCGGCATCGTCGGCCGTTGGAATCTCCAATGGAGATTCCTTCGAATCCGACATGTCGTCGTCGTCCGTTGTCTCGACTTCCAATTCATGTTCCGAGGAGGAAGGAGGATCCTCTGCGGGTGATCCTGCTTGGGGGGGGAGTGGGGGTGCGGGGGCGGATGTCTTCGCAAAAAATCTCGGGATCCCTACGGGCTCCAAAGCAGCTTTTGCCACTGCAGCGAGTGGCTTGGCTCTGTTGTTGCATTTTTTGCAGAGACAGTTGACACATTTCCTGCCCGCCTGTCTGCAAGTGCAAGGGGTCTTATCCTTGGCAGGGGTGGCGAGAGTGCAAGTCGACCAGCGACTGCACTCGCAGCATCTCTGAGCTTCGGCATGAAGCTCCCTCTCCATCGATTGTCGACGAGCCTTTTTCGATCGTTGCTCATCGTTGTCGTTGGTCTTCTTGCAGAAAGTTTCGGACAGCGGGACAGACTCCGTGGTATGGCGGGCACTGCGTGACCTACCACGACCACGTTTATTGGTCTGGCCGCTGGCCGTAGTTTTTGGTTTTTCGTTGGCTGCGCGTGCAGCGGGATGGCGTGAAGAACGACCATGGGGATGCTGAGCATCAACCCTTGCCGTTTGCGACTTGTTCGTCGCCGATTCGCCCCCTCCTTTTGGCACAACCATTGTGACAACTAATGCAATACTACCAGCGTTCAAATTGTTCTGAACTTGGTCTCGTATCGCGAGAAATCACAAAAAACCCGAAAAAGGTGTGTGTGTGTGTGTGTAAAAAGTCTACTAGAATATTATTGCTATGGGAAAGTAGGATCAAGTACATGTAGGGGGGAGGGTGTTAGGATAGGAGAGGGGCGAAGGCCCGCCGTCAGGCGGAGGCCGAGTTGTGACTGACTCTAACGGAAGTCGAAGGCGAAGCCGTGAGCGACTCTGTTCGGTTGCGCAGCAACCGCTCTAAGAGCGGTAGAGCCCGAGACCAGTCCCTGACTCCCACGAGGCCGTGGTGAGTCGGGCCGACTTGTCTCGAGCGCCTCGCAGGCACATGCTCGTTGCACGGACGAGCGCCAGCGAGAGGCGGGAGCGTACGAAGCCACACACTTCAGAATAGTCCCGCTTCCACTTGGCGGCAAGGAGTCGTGACAGTCGGCAGCACGCTGCTTTGGTCTCGGCTCCCTGCAGGCCATCCACAGAAAAGACAAGAGGAGTAAAGTGACGGCGCCTCGCCAGGCACAGGTCATTGTACTTGTCCTTCTTCATCTTTTCGTGGCTCGCCAGGATCTTGGAGGGATCTCTGGCTCGGTACGTCGGCGCGTCGGTATCGGTCACTCGGATATCGAAGATCGTCGTCGCACCCCGCTTCCAGAAGCCGTGGACGGCGACATCGCCTCGGAGTTCTGGAGCGACCTCCGTGAAGCGGTTCTTGCTCGCCCCGGTGTCCCGACCAGTATGGATTAATGGTTCGTCGGAGACAGCGGAGGGGGTAAGAGCTCGCGCACAGAGTTCGTGCCACTCAGCCGCCACGTCATTGTGGCGGAGCAACACTAATCCTCCCTTCTTGCAGGACATGGCGTGTTCCGTCGTGAACTTCTTGCCACAACCATCGCAGTCGGGAGGGATGGACTCTGGGAAGAGGCCGTAGCGCAGCCGAAGGCTGTCGCGGAACTCTTCCATAGACAAGTCCGTGCCATTAAGAGTGTTCGGCATGGCCGTGAGCCAGTTGCCGGTGTCTTTGGCACGCTTCAGACGGCGGGCGTCAGCAGGCTTGTGGTCGTCCACAAGGTCCGCGAGGACCGCCTTGAGGCGGTTCTCGGACGTGGCCTGCCGATCCTTGCTCAGCTCCTGCCGAGCCCCACGGACGCTACGCATGTAGTCCTTAGCGTCAAGCGGGGTGCGGTCGACAAGCGACCGCGTCAGTTGGCGAGTGCAAGTGACTGATGCCAAGTTGCAGCTCGCCGCCGTCTGAGTTGGGTCTGGTACGCCCAGGCCAGCAAACTTTGCTGGCAGCGCCAGCACCTTGCGAAGCAAGGCGGTTGACGCGACGTCTTCCCCGAGGAGGGCGGGCAGAAATTCTGTCGCCAGTGCCTCTTCAACTGGCCCAAAGAGAGGGCCAGTGTCCGGAAGGACCCGCTGGATGTACTGCCACTCCTGTTGGAGCGACTTGGCCAATCCAGCGAAGGCCGTTTGGGGGTAGCGTTGCGCAATCTTAGCCAAGATACGCACGTCCCCAATCCACTTATCAATCTGTGGTTCGAGCCATTTGAGTCTCGCCGACTCAGTCCCGATGAAACCACCCACGTATCGATAGCCGTCTTCGTAACGGAAATTGAACTCCGCAAGAACTCGCTCCGCTGCCGCTCGATCCTCGGGTCGGCAGATGATGATACTCTTGTCAGGTTCGGGGTAGTATCCCCGCAGGGGCCCATACTTCTGGAGTAGGCGCATGCCCACCTGAATCCGTTGCGCTTCCCCAGCCATGGCGTCGTCGTCGGCATACCATGCCTGGAGGATATCGGGGACCTCGTCACGTATCTGTTCCGCCAGAGGTAACAAGGCCAGTCCGTAAAGAATCATCGACAGGGGATCGCCTTGCGTCACTCCCTCCCGTGAGAGAATGATCGAACAGGGCGCTCCATCGCGCCGAATCATCAATTGGGCCGAGTGCCGATAGCAGTTGAACGCAAATCGCGCTCCTGCGGCCCACCTGTGCCTCACTGTCCACAGCATCGTCTTCCGACCCAGCTCGTTAAAGCCGTTGCGGGCATCCGCAAGGAGCACCACTGGGATCGTTCCATCCAACCTTTCCTCTTCGTGCACCAAGCCTTCCATGTCTCTCCTGATCCGACGCCTTTCAGGAGAGAGCATTTCCACTGTCTCCTCGAAAAATTGGGAGATTGGCAAGGATGCATCCACCTCCGTCTCCGGCTCCGCCGTCCCCGGCTCCGCCGTCCCCGGCTCCGCCGTCCCCGGCTCCGCCGTCTCTCTCCACATCTCTTCCACCGCGTGGATTGCTCCCTCGATGCCTGCCGGAAGGCCGGCACATAGGTTCAAGTTGCCACACGCCGTCGTGGCCTGGTGGCCGCTGACAGCGATGACGCATTTCGCAATCAAACGGCGATAGACCTCGCCAATTCCCACCGGGCGCGTGCCGGGTTGCTTGTCAAGCGCAACCAGTCGGCAAGCCATGAGAGCCCGATAGGCGGCCCACGGGGGGTGGCCGTTGGCCATCCAGTTTGCCAACTCGGCCATCTCCGTCCGCAGTGCTTCCGACTCGGCGCCGTAGCGCAGGAGCCAGTTGCTGAGGTCCACGGCATCCGTGCCGCTGCATCCTGCAGCGCCGGATAGTTTTCCTGCCACTGTCGCCACAATCTCAACGGTGATGGTGAGCGGTACCGCTTCCGGCACAGAATCATAGGGCTCAAAAATCTTGTCCGTCGAGCCGTCCAACTTGGGCTCCCTCATCTCGGGGTGCTTTGACTCGAGCACCTCCAAGACAGGTTTTCCAGTCTTAGTGCAGAGGTCGTCGGGTGACAAGACGCCTCCGCCATCACGGTTGGTAGCGTTGCGGACTGCCGAGCGCAAGCGACCAGATAGGACGCGCGCGTTAAAGCCGCGAGCGATCGCTTCGTCGTCCTTGGGTTGTCGAGAGCGATGACGGCTCCCAACCTCGGCTTCCACATCGTCGAGCAGGGCGGCAATCATGCCCTTGTCCCATAGGTTCATTCGCTGCTCGAGGCGGTCGCGAATGTCCTTTGCTCGACGCACCCCAGGTGCCGTCTGCAAAATGAGGTTTGCAAACACAAGGGGTCGCTCCGAATTCCAGCGGCGTTCTCGAACGCCCTTGAATTCGGCAGCGAGCATCGCCACAAAGCGACGACCTACTCTCCCGGTGGGGACAGCATATGTCGTCGTCGTCAATTGCGACGAGCGGTGCCAACGGCGCTGCCATAGCGCGTCGTCGGCAATTCCCCCATTCATATGACATCCGTCATTTCGATGGGGGTGGTCTCCGTAGACCGAGTCGAGGAGGAGGTCTGCTGTCGTGGCTGTATAGCCCGGCAAGTCAGCCCCTTCCTCGGTGCCAAACTCTACCGGATCGGGCAGAGGGGGCAGCGTATTTTCCGCAGGTGGGTCGTCGTCGGAGGGAGTTGGATCGACGCCGTCGTCGTCCGCCTCATCGTCACTTTCGGCACCCATTTCAGCCAATGGTGGGGGAAGGTCCACAGGGTCCTCCGGTTCGTCGTCACTCGAGTCATCCTCATCACTACCGGGGGCATCTGGTGCTCCATTGCGAGGCACCTCCGAATCCGGAGTATTGTCGGTTGTCGTCGTCGTGTCGTTTCGTGGGATTCGACTGTGGTTGGTGGGAGGAGCAGCTGCGGCCGTTTCAACCCGGGGGGTATTATTGTTGTTGCTGGCAACGGGGGTCGCCACCCGCGCAAAGTATCCCTGGAGCCCGGTGGGCTCTAACGTAGCCTTCGCCACTACGGAGAGCGGCGTCGCTTTGTTTTTGCAGACGCGATGGCAGATGCAGTTGACGCACCGTTTACCAGCCATTTTGCAAGTACAAGGTGTCTTGTTCTTCGCTGGCTTCGCTAGAGTACATGTGCTGTCGCGAGTACAAGCACAGCATCTAGCGGACGAAGCTTCAAGAGCCTTTCGAACGCGACGAGCCTTTTTTGGTGGAGGGTCATCGTTGTTGTCGTTCGTTGATTGACAAAAAAAATTGGACGGAGGGACAGGCGTCGCGGTAGTCGAACCACGTGGGTTTCTACGGCGCTTCGTCTGTCCTCCATCCTGTTGTGCAGCACGCGCACGTGCAGCGGTCGGAGCCGTTGGTTGGCTTTGACGACCATGTGAATGCTGAGCATTCTGCATGGCCGTTCGCGACATTCCCGTCGTCGATTTCCTTCCAACTTCCTCCCCTGCCATTGTGATGGCTATCCTGTCACTACCAATGTTCACCTTGTCCAGAACGAGGTACTACAGGGCTAGAAATCACAAAAAACCCGAAAAAGGTGTGTGTGTGTGTGTGTGTAAGAAGTCTACTAGAATATTATTGCTATGGGAAAGTAGGATCAAGTACATGTAGGGGGAGGGGTTAGGATAGGAGAGGGGCGAAGGCCCGCCGTCAGGCGGAGGCCGAGTTGTGACGGACTCCAACGGAAGCCGAAGGCGAAGCCGGGAGCGACTCTGTCAGGTTGCGCAGCAACCGCTCTAAGAGCGGTAGAGCCCGAGACCAGTCCCTGACTCCCACGAGGCCGTGGTGAGTCGGG
>JAVCKV010560862.1:0-10983 GCA_032274145.1 Herpochondria borealis | reverse complement strand
GCTTCTCCATCAAAAAGTCAAAGCCCAACACACCGAAGGCTCTCTCCAACTCAGACTCTTCGATTGTGCCATTGTGGTCAACATCCGCAACAGCGAAGAGGCTTTTCAAGACAGATTGTCCGAAAGTGGACTCCGATGTGTCCACAAAGCCTTTAATTGCGTCGGAGTGCATAGTGATGACTTTGCCTCTAAGCTTGTTGAGCTCTTGTTGGCCAATGGCAGCCTTCGCTACTTGCACGACGGGCGAAAACACTCCTTCTTTGTGTGCTGGTTTCTTTGCCACGGGTCGCTTCTTCGGAGCCGAAGCTCGTGATGCATCAACTTTCTGGGCCTGGACCACTTCAGGTGTGCTATCAACCTCATCCACAAAGTACGGCTGATGGTCCTGCGGAGACGCCAGGGTTGAGGCAGCCATATGAGATGATGTTCTTGCTCCTGATGGAGAGACAGCGAAGGCATCGGTGCTCATGGCCATAGTGAAGAAAGCGAGGGTGATGTTGTAGAAGTTCATGTTGTTGTTGTGTTACTGTTTTGATTTTGAAGAATTGTGAGCAATGTGTGAGTGGGAGCTATGATTTGGAATTTCGAGTTTCCGCCTCAACGAACGATGCCACGTCAACTTTCTGCCTCATTTTCCAAGTTGAAATTGGAGAAATGACCAAATGCTTGCCTGACTGAGTGGTTCGCAACATGTCAGCTCCTTCGTACACGTAGATCTAGCTTAGTTCTATTGATGGCGTCTGTTAGTTCGCACATGAGTCGTCTTCCATGTGACCAGGTTGGTCTGCCATCAAAGCGCGGAGTTCATTCAATATTTCCCATCATGATTCCGATTCTTCCATGAAGCAGCTGGCCCTCGCTATGCTACAGCTAACAACAATATCAATGCCGGTTCTTGGGCAGAGGTGCATACATCAGCCAGTATGACTCATACGACTAACCTGGTGAGTTGCGCAGAGTGTATTCTCACATGATGCAACGCTTGCGAAGCAAGACTCGCCTTGAATTGCTCCAGGACTAGGAGCATTCTCCACCGAGCGCCATAGTTGACACATGATGTAACAGTAGGATACGCTTTCTAAGCAAGACTCGCCTTGAATTGCTCCAGTGCATCCACCACCACGGCGTAGGCGCCATAAGATGCATCAATAAGGATCAATACTCTTTAAGGTTTGAGAACGGCGCCCCTTCAAAAACGGAATCCTGTTTGAACAATGCTAGTTTCAGTTCTCCTTGCTAAGCAAGTTGCTAAGCAAGACTCGCCTTGAATTACTCCAGTATCGAGGAACATAATCCACCACGCTGTAGGCGCATCAGGCATCACAGAATAAGTATCAAATACTTTAAAAAGTTTGAGCTAAGAATAACCACCTTTAAAACCGGGTTCGTGCTTAAACAAGGCTAGAGTTCTTCTTTATGTTCAAGACTACATCTTATCAATCATGAACTTTTCTTATGCTTAGATAGAAGTCACGGCATAGACGCGGATCATGCTGTCGCTGTATCCAGCAAAGAGAATGGATCCATCAGCCGACCAGGCCAAACAGATGCAGGTAGGGATCTTACCATTCTCATCCTCTTCTGGACGGAGGGTGTCAACGACAATCTTGCTCTCCAAATCCCAAATCTTGATGCAATCATCAGTGGCAGCACAGAGCCAGTAACGGTTTGGCGAGAAGCACAAGGAGTGAATGATCTCACCAGCATCAAGACTGTACAAGCGCTTTCCCTCATTCAAATCCCACAACATGGCGGTTCCGTCCTTTCCTCCAGAAGCACATAGGGATCCATCAGGAGAGACACAGACAGTGTTGAGGTATCCAGTGTGTCCTACCAGATCATTGCGGAGCTTGCAGTTGGTAAGGGCCCAGACCTTGACGAGACGATCCCATCCACAAGAGACAATGAGAGGAACGGATTGAGAAGGAGAGAAACGGACGCACGAAACCCAGTCGGAGTGACCGGATTCTCCCTGAGCAATCGTGTACTTGCATTCACCAAGAGTATTCCACAACTTGATGGTCTTGTCACGAGATCCAGAGACAATCTGACGATTGTCAACAGAGAATGCAACACTCAAGACATCCTTGTCATGGCCCACGAAACGACGAGTCGTCTTGCCCGAGTTGATTTCCCACAAACGAAGGGTTCCATCCCAGGATCCAGAAAGAGCAAACTGACCATCCGAAGAGATGACAACGTCGGCGACGAAGTGAGCGTGGCCACGAAGAGCACGACGAGCGTAACCGTAAGAGTCGTCGGTTTCGCCGGAATGGGTCAACTGCCAGACAAGCACAGATTTGTCACGGGACGAAGAGAGGACAAGGTTGGGGTCCTCGGGGGTGGTAGCAATGGAGGTCACCCAGTTGGTGTGGCCCTTGAGGGTACCGCGGAGAGTCAATGTTTCGGACATGGTGAAAGTTGCTGGATTCAGATGAAATTTGCGAAACGACTTGCGGCCTTGACAAAGTAAGTTACCTCTTACTTACTTTTCCGCGCGACTCGCGGGCAAACAGCGCTACATTACAGTATCAGTACCGACATTTATCGCTAACCCTAAGTATTGTGAGTACACCATCGTACTGTACTGTACCATCGAATAGGACAAAAGCGCAGAACAACCACTTTTATCTGCGATTTATCTAGCTATGTTGCAGGAGAAGTGCAGCTGTGTTTTGGCAACACACAACCCTTCGCTTCTGTTGTTGATAGGTAACCGAAAATCATTCACAGATTGCTCCATTGCTATCATCGTCGAATCGCCCTCTTGTTGATGCTTCATTAAAATCATGACTCCGTGGTTTAGCAGTAGCAGTGGTGTGTCTTTCTCTCAAGCAGCAGCGTCAACGAGCAGCAACAAGACGAAACAACCACTGACAGTCTCGCAAGTTGTTCAATTCCTGCAACCAGCACGAAGTGTCACGAATGGACGTTTCTCAACGTTATTGCTAGAGCACGGCGAGCACGTCTTGGAAGACTGGGCTGTTGTGACGGCAGTCCGAGAAGACGAAGAACGAGGAACACCAGCTACAGCGGTATCTTCTACCAGCAGGAATAACAAGGGTAGGAATTCGAAGTCAAGGTCGACAAGCCGCGCTCATAGCCAGGTCGCCGCTGCTCCTTCATCTACTCCTCCTCAACAGCGAATAGAAGGTCGACTGCATTTATGTACCAAATGTCTCGTTTTTGAACCTACGGATCCTCTGCGTCCCATGTGGCGGTTTCCGTTTACGAAAATGAATGATCCGCCTCAGGACGAATCGACTTCTGGAACTACCAATTTGGGAGATTCCTATGAGATACCACTGACAGTCACCTTTGAGACGAAGAGATATTTTCGAATCACCACCGTGATTGGTCCTGTCGAAAGCATGGATGCTACCGCAGCGCAAGTGACAATTACATTTCTACATTCCTCACCCTCTGATTTTGTGCAACTTTGCCAGGTACGAATGAAATTCTGATCCTGCTCTGAGTGTCGATGCAACGAAGCAATTGCAATATATCATCTTGCGTGATGTACGCATAGCATACTGTGCCCACTCCTCGCTAACTCATTGTTCTTTGCTACCTGACAGAAACTCTACTCCATTTGTACCTACAATACTCCTAATCCATCTGAAATGCTTGCTGAAATTCTCAAGCCCATGCTCTACCGCACTTTTGATGTTTCTCAACTTATGCACATGCAAGAAGTCCCGTCTACGACGAGCTTGAGGGTCCAACGCATTCTCCCCCTCCAGAAAGAACCCGGTTCCATCATGCTCACCAACGAACGACTATACTTTCAATCCGCCACGTTGGCCAAGGACGGTGGTCTCGTGTCAAGCTGGATGCTGCAGAATGTGGTATCTTTTGCACGTCGTTATGCCGGTCTGAAAGACTGTGCCCTGGAAGTGTACTTCTCCAATGGCACCTCTCTTCTGTTAGCCCTCGAACGCAGTCGGGACCGTGAAAAGGTCATTTCCGCCATTTTGGCGCAATTGGGAGACAACCTGCGTTGTTTGACAGATAGGGATTTCTTGGTCGAAGCACACCAAGAATGGAGTGCTGGGCGATTGTCCAATCGTAACTATTTGCTAGCCTTGAATGCCTCCGCTGGGCGATCCTTCCATGACTTGTCACGTTATCCAGTGTTTCCATGGATTTTGCAAGATTATCAATCCGAGACCCTGGATCTCAACGATCCAGGTGTCTACAGGGATCTGACAAAACCCATGGGAGCCCTTAACACGAAACGATTGGAGTACTTTCAAGGACGATTGGATGGTATGCAAGATATGGAGAGGTTTCTGTACGGAACTCACTACTCTGCTCCAGGGTACATTCTCTACTATCTATTGCGGACACGACCCCAACACATGCTCTGCCTACAAAACGGCAAGTTCGACGCTCCCGACCGCATGTTTTACTCCATTCAACACACCTTTGAGTGCGCCCTCACTAATCACGCTGACGTCAAGGAACTTATTCCTGAATTCTTTTGCGACCCCGAATTCCTAATCAACGCGCAAGCCCTACAGCTCGGTGCGACCCAACTGGGCGACCGCGTTCATGACGTGCTCCTACCTCCCTGGGCCAAAGGATCGGCACGGGAGTTCTTGAAGCAGAACAAGCGCGCCTTGGAGTCGCCGTACGTGACGCAGCATTTGCCACAGTGGATTGATTTAATCTTTGGGTTCCGCTCCCGCGGAGATGAAGCGTTGGAGGCGCACAATTTGTTTCATCCCACGGCCTATTTGGGACCAGGATCGGAATTGGAAACGGAGGAGGAACGGAATCAAGCTGAATTGCAAGCCGCTGAATTTGGCTCTGTGCCGGATCAGTTGTTTGATACCGCTCATCCCAGGAAAGGAGATGATGTCGGTGACGACTTTATCAACGCAACGCTTGGAAAAGTGTCTCATGATTTGGAGGGAGATGGGTTAGCGAGTGAAGCGACAAAGCAAGAAGCATGGGAACTCTTGGAACCGCCCTCAAGTACCACAAGTCAAGAGGAAAATGCAACTACTACAAGTACACCTGTCATCTCTGCTGATTCGTCAGATAGTGCCCCGAGGGAGGTGGCCGCCGCAACGGTTGGATTTGGAATCTCGGCGCCAATGTCTGCTCGCATGAAGCAATTCTCCTCTCAATTGTCACCCATTCGCAAAACGGAAACGACTGCTGTTGATGACGACGATGCTGCAACAGATTTGGTTACCCCAGGTGGCAAAGCCAAGGCCTCATGGGTCTCGACCAATCTCTCAATACCACAAGACGACGAGACGACGCCGTTAGGTGCGGACCACCCACCTATCGATTATCGACCGCAACAGGGAGAGATCTCGGCGTTGCAACAGCCCACATTGTCGCATACTCAAGGAGAGAAACCACGAGAGATCTCGAGAACTATTGGTTTTTCTGGAAGTGGTGAACTAACATCCAAGGGATCCAAGGACTTTTCGTTTGGCGGCACTGGTATAACACAGACAAGTACACGACACCAACGGCATGTGTCGTCTAATCAAAATTCTCCGAAGCTTAACAGCGACTTTCGAACTGGATGGGATATGAAGATGCTTGAGAAAAAGAAGCTTCACAGCGATGCAGTGAGCAGCTGCTCGCTCCTCCTGCGCGAAGGGTCTTCCTACGTCACGACTGTCTCGTTGGATGGGAGTATGCTGGTCAACACAGTCACCCTGACAAATGCGTCCAACACGTCCACGACTGCGGAAGATATACGTCGCGGCTTTACTGGAACCTTGAGTCGATTCTATACAGGAGGCTTGCCACAGACCGAGAAGGCAATATCTACGCTCTCACCCTATAGATCCCATACCGCCTCTGATCCATTGGCCTGTCTCTCTCTCACAGAAGATGGTTACGGTGGTAACCTCGTGTTCGCGGGTGGTCATGACGACGTGGTTATGGCCTATGGTATCAACAGTGCCTGTGCGGTAGCATCCGTCTACTCCCACCGCGATGCTGTTACTGGGCTCGATGTGATTCCCAGATCACCACTAATTGAAGGTAGCAGTGCGCTCTGGTCAGACAGTGCAACGCATATTATGGTGAGTGGCAGCTGGGATGCCACAGTCAAAGTGTGGTCTGTCGTTGTTTCAGCCGGAGAAACAGTCTCCATAAATCGTGAACCACTGGCAGAACTATTTGATGCCGACTCGACTATTGTGTGTCTATCCGCAACATACGTGCCTGGGTCAGGTGTTGCTATTTGTACAGGATGCTCAGATGGTAGTTTTGTTGTGTGGTTGTGTCATGATGATGGCACCAAGGTTGTCATTCACAAGGAACCTCCCCGCCGTGGTGCTGGCCCGTGTGCGGCAGTCAAGTGGACAAAAGATCAAGGAGAGACTTTCCTCTTTTGCGGGTTTGCCAACGGCCGACTATCCTCCTTCCTTCTTGTCGCGGGCAGTCTCATCAAGGTATCTGCTGTCTCGGTCGGCGTTGCTGTCACGTGTATTGACCATGCTGCCAACACTTTGATTGTCGGCTGCGCTGATGGTGGGCTTCGGTTGCTCCCCATTCGGGATGGGGCATCCTTTGATGGGAAACCAACGTTGTGGAATGCAGTCAACGGCAAGACAAGTCCTGCACTTACGTGCAGTAGCGTAGGTCACGGGCATGATGGACGGCTCTTGTGTTCGACAGGGGCTGCGGATGGCAGTGTGGCAGTATTCGAATTGAAAAAGGCCGCGTAGAGGATTAAGTGCAAGGATGTAGCTGTGTTCATAGTGTCATATGCATCATTTAAACGTAGTTCAAGAGACTATCTCGCTCTAGATTTTGAACTAAGAAGCAAGACGCGAGTTGCGGTGGCAGCCGCGTGGATTTTCATTCATTTTGAACGGTGGGAACGAACGACCATGTCTTTTGTAGAGTTTACATATCGATGCTGGCTTTTGACTGGGCAAGAATCTCTGAGGAGATGTCAAACATGGTTCGTGGATAGCATGTAACCTACACTCTAGCTGATACATCGCTAGCTACCAGGTATTCGTAACGCAGGAGAAAACTGAACCATTGAAGAGGCCAAACCCTGCGAAGAAAGTTGAGATGCAGCAGTGAGCGACGCTAGTAGACTATGAGGCGCAGAAGTGTTCCATCGATGTATGCATGAAAGTTCGCAAACACTGAAGCCGTATGAACCTTGGTTATATCCTGATCTATCTAAAACTTGGGCTTTTCCTAAATATTTATACATATTTCTTCACACCACAGACCCTTATCTGTTTGCGTTTTTGTTTTTTTCTTCTGGGTGAAGATTGCGTCAGCTGTTCGTGAGCTGAAGGAGCTCTCCTCGTTCTTTAAAGAAAGGCCTTAATGTCTCTGTTGCGCAGACCATAGCTCTGAGCCTTTCCCCAGTAGACTTTTACGTCGTCTAACACGATGTCGCCGGTTTCGTTGGTCTCTCGCCCTTCAGCCGTGTTAATGATGCAACATGCATGGCATGGATAGATGTGATTCTGATCGTGGCTCATGCAAACGTCGAATGGACCACGGAGGAAAGACCTGCTCACTGATTCCAAGAGGCCAATTTGGATGTGCTTGATCTGCAAGTGATCCTTGAAATGAAGCGGAATAAATGGAACACTGTAGTCGAGAATTAGACGTGTCTTGCCTGCATCATTGCTTCCTCGTAAAGCAGTTTCATACTTGCGACCAGGCAAGATCTTGCCGACCACGACCACCTCATAGTTCAACATATCTGACAGGTGCTCCGTGTAGGATATGTTGGGATGCTTCATTGACTGGTGGCGGGAAAGTATACGAATCTTGATGTCCGGCCGTTCCTTAAGCAGGAGTTTGCAGACCGCATTTCCAATCTTGCCGTTGGCCCCAATGTAAAAGAACTCCTTCACTTCTGGGAACTCCAAGAGTTGGTAGAGCACGGAGGCAGCAGTAAGCGTATCGCCGGTCCACACACGGATATTCTTGTCCTTGAGATACTCGTCCTTTTCAACCATGTCAACGATGACAGAGCCTCCGTTGTTGAGCTGCTTCATCTTGTTCCAGTTCCCAAGACCGAAGTTCGAGGTTCCGCATCTGCGGTGTTGTTCCTTCATCAGCTCGATGATTTCCATGTTCATAGCACCATAACTCTTCTTGGACGCGTAATCCCAAGGACTTCGAAGGATGCACACCACACGACCAACGTGCTTGTTGTTGATCAGGTAGCGTGGGCAATAGTAAAAGTTGATCAACATTCTTGAGATGCAGCAAAGGATGTGCATCACAAAGATCTCGAGTTCAATCGGCATCAGGAAGCGATAGGAATCGTAGACGTTGTAGACTGAGAACTCGGGACATGTCAGCAAGTGTCCGAGCCCACCATTGTGGCCAATGAAGACAAAGTCCTGCTTGTTGGGCGGGGCTAGATCTAAATCAGGCTTCTTGTACTCACGTGCTGTGCCGAACAGATAATCCCAAAATGGCATAAAGAGGGCGTAGTTAGCTTGGAAGTATGCGTGATGACCCAGATGGAACTCAGGTGTGTAGAACAAGTACTTGAGAGGAGAATACTTGTGCGTAAAGAGGGGGTGACGAATCCTAACGTTGGTGTGCCCCCAAGCGTTGATCAAGTCAAAGAGTACCAGGTACGCTCCAATGATCATCCAGTGCTGCCGACCACCCAAAAAGAAAGGGCATAGAAAGGCAGGACCGAATACAGCAATATAAATGAAGTGTTCTTCGAAGTTCTGAACGAGAGACGTGGACGGCAATGTATTGATCGACAAGTGATGAAAACCGTGCATGCGTTTCATAATCTCAGGTATGTGCAAACCACGGTGCGCCAGATAATAAAGCGGTTCAACAAGAAGAATGTGACTCAAGAAAGTCTGCCACGCACAGGATCCAAGGTAGGCGTTGTCCGTGAAGAACATGCCAGGGAAAATGACCTGGAGGAGGACCTGTGTCCACATGTGCAACATTGTTCCGACCAAGTAATCATCCTTTTCTCTCTGTAACTGCTTTTGGCTGATCTTATTATTGTAGTTGTCCTTATCGACTAACATGTAATGCAGCATGATCCCCAGACGAGTGGATATGATTCTTGTGATGCCGATGATGTACACGGGGAATACTGGCGTCAACCAGTAAAACATTGCCGGCACCATAAAGATCAACAAATCATAGCTGGTGTTACGCTTGTGGGTCGAATGTGTTGGTGCAATGGCCTTGTTCTGCTTCAGCAACTCCACAGTTGGCTCATGCGCCTTGTTCGGCTTCACTTTACGATCTTTCAAACACATGGTGGGCGATGTTGTGACGATGTTGTGGGTTTGCCGCCGCCGACATAGCAAGCCAAACTAGTACCTACGTTAGCAGGTTTAGCTAGTACGGACTGACTCACGAGGGTAAACCTTGCTGACTGGGACGCGCCACCTGAAGTACGTAATACAAAAATGAAGGGTCGCAATCCCAATCTTCAACGTCGCGTCATACTGATGGGAACGTAACTGACGTACGTATGTACTCGTCACGCGAAAACGATACGTAATGGAGACACGTCATGTACCCATGCACGTGGATGGGTGGTACGACAGTAGCATCGAACTGGCCGATTCCAAATTCCAGGCGAAGACACGACTCAACGCGAACCCTTCGACTCCTAAACATGATGTATGATAGACAAGGAACTAGTCTACACAGTCTACTAACTCGCAGTAGTAGATAGGAGTAAGTGTAAAAGTCCAGTCGCTTGAGTGCGTTTTAGTAGCTGGGGCAACCGCGTGCAGTGTTTTATCTCCCTCTAGTAGAGAGTCTACTCTATCATGTCAACAACCGTTGCGGTATTAGATCAGCTACCATTTTCTGCAAGGCTTTTAGACTGCCTCCTTACCTAACCTGGAACAACGGCTTGCGTTCGTGCGCACGTTGTGAATGGGATTGGTTAGTCAGCAAGAAGATGTGATCAAAACTCTAAAGAGGAATGACACACTACTTGGTGCGGTTTGCTCGTCGTGTACGTGGCACCCGGTTGAGATCCTCGTTATTTATACAGTAGGACGGCGGGCTGTGACTGACGCTTAAGGTGTGCGTACTGGTGTGATGCGTTGAACAAAGATGATGAAGTTGTGAGCAATCACGTCAATCATCGTGACTCTGACTGTCCCTCGTCTCAACACGTGTCAAAGACTGTACATGTACTGGCTGTACAGTACGGAGTACACCACTTCCTGTACGATACTAGGTACAGTAGGTACATGTACTGTACTCCGAGTACTCCGACTAACAACCATACTAATCATTGCCAAAACAAAATGCCCGAAACCATATTAAAGCACACGACGTTGCGAAAATCCATCGCTTCGATCTACAAAGCTACTTCGACAAAAAGTGTCGAATTCAAATCCGCAGATGTTTCTTGTTTCCAATGGTGAGCTGACTGATCGCTTCTTCACAACAGTTGTTCTTTTTCTCGTTCGCAATCTTCTGATAATTTCGTGCTGCTGGTGTCGAACCTTCCCAACAGGTAATTGGGGACAATCCCTGTACGAAGAAAGGAGTTCCAGTTCAGATAGATTGGAGGCCTTCCTGCCGTTTCGAAGGAGTCTCATTCAAAGTTGTAGATGACAACAAGCGACGTCTGAAACCCAGCGCGAAGGTGCCGTATCCTCGAAAAGTGTTCCACATACCTCCTGGAAGACGAAGTAAAATCTTGAAAGAACACGGATATTCACAGCGTGAGCTCCAGCAAGCTCAAAAGGCTACCCCACTTGCTAGAAACCGAAGAAGAAGCACAGCACTTGATGCCAACACTATTGAATCGCAGGAGCAGTGGGAAGATCTGTTGAATAAGTTGACCTGCAAACGCGAAACAGAATTGGACTACCCTCGTCCAAAGAAGTTGGAGGATCCGCCCAGGTTGTCATGAAATTAAAGACGAAGAACAGACACAGAGGTTGGGCAAGGTTTGTACGGCCTGTGGCATCAAGCTGTGTTTGAGTTCCACAAAATGCACCATACAGGCTCAAAAGT
>JAVCKV010560851.1:0-10984 GCA_032274145.1 Herpochondria borealis | reverse complement strand
ACCAAGATTAAGTTGCCGCTGTCGATGCACCTACAAGGCAGTTTTCTGCTCTCCGTGGATCGACAACAAGTACAAGATTTGAGTGAAAACGAATGGAATTGCAACATTTTACAAAGATTGCCACATGTACTGGCGATTGTGTTTCGATGGGCAGCGCAGCAAGAGATGCAAGACTATACCGAAGTTATAAAGTTGCTGTCGCAACTGCCCATTGACAGCACCATCAGTCGAAACAATACTATTACAAGCACAATCTTGAATCAAACCATTTCATTGCAACCACTTTTGCAAGCATTGAATACGGAACCAATACTGCCCGTGGCGGTGACAAGCAAAGATAATGGCGCAACAACAACAACAGTCACGAGCTACTGCAAAGGGAAAGATACCATGTGGGTGCCGCCTGTTTTCTGTGATTTATTGAATCCAGAATTCTTGAGGGGGTGGTTGGGAAAGAGACCGCTGCGGACCGACGTATTCGGCCTGGAAGGAGCGTATCATCCACTCTTTCGACAGTCGGAGGTCACGGAGCAACTCAAGGACTTCTTGGAGGGGAACAGCTGGACGAACAAGAATCGACTTGCTACAGAGTTGCAACTATCAAAGTTGGGGGTGACGGCGGATTCTGTTACACTACTGTTGCGGTTGATGGGGGCCATTGGTGTGGCCTATCAGGAAGATCCGGCGACAAGTGCCGAAAATGCTCTTGTTAGTACCTCGAAGAACGGCAGAGCTTTGTCGTCTCAGAATGGAAAGCCATCGACTAGTAACTCAAAGGGGGCAAAAACTACTAACACAGCAGGTTCAGCGCCGGAGTCGAGCCTTCCTTCTTCCTGCAATGTTTGGCCTGTGTTCCTGGACGAGAAAGGCTCCCTAGCAACCATTGACCAAATCATTCTTCCGGCAGCAGACATGGCGTCAGTCCCAAGCGATTTACTGGAGCTCCTGCGGCCTTATTTCTTGCCGCAGAATACGAACAGTTCTGCAAAGAAGAGTGGGCCACCTCACAAGAAACGACGATTCAATCAGCAACAGCGCCAGCCCAAGACCCCGACTGTTCACAGACTCCACCATGATCTGGAACGAGCCATTTGTACCATTGAAACCATTATGGCGTCCGAAGAATCGTCTGGCCAGATGAATGCGGACAAAGTCAATGCAGGAGCCACGTTGTTTCTTGAAAAACTCCGCGCAGAACACCCGAAGCAAGTAATAGATGCTGCCACGGCCGTCACTCGTCTTCTTGAGGCATATTCGGCTCCTCTCATCTTGTCAGAGGCTCACGCCTCAACGGTTGTCAAACTAGCCAAGTATGCGCTAGATACGAACAACCACAAACTGTTTCCTTTCGTAATAGTGGACTCCGGCACTCCTGCTGTTACCAAGCTGGTTCCGGCTGCCAAAGCATACCTTGGCAAGGAATTTGACGGGTCGGGTTTCGGGTCAGATCTTGAGAGCTTTGCTGGATCAAAGCTAGATTTTGTGTCGAAGGCCTATTCAGGTGTTTTGGAATCCAATCTGTTGCGACGGAGATTTGCCAATCTAATGACCGCGGCGGGAGTTCAGACAGGACTCTCAGTGACAATATCCGCCATCGTCGACGTCGAGAAAGAGAAGAAGATACTTGCGGATGAAGTGCTTCCGAAGCTACCGTCCAAAAGGCTACCACAGCTGCGCAAGAATGCTACAAAAGCTGACATCCTTTTGCCATATGGGCTCGACCATCTCATGAACAGGCGAAAGTACAATCTTCTGGACTCTGAACTAGCACCCGAGTGGTCGCGATTGATCGACAGTATGTCTCCCGATTCTTCAAAGGGCCTAATTTCACTCCTCCTTGCGATACCGATAGATGATGCAACGGACATTACGGGCAAGTCGGTTCCAGCTGCAGCAATGTGCCTCGCAGGGCAAGGACCCTCAGATACGAGCAGCGTAGTAGGCGGGCATTCAAAACCAAGTCCCGGAAATCGATGTTCCACCCGTGCAGCGAACGATACAGCTGTGCCTATTCGTCGTCGGTTGTACTTCCTACCACCGGGGCAAGCCGGAGCCAAAGCGTTGGATATATCAGAAGCTCGTTTCATTAAACAGTTGAAGCTGCTGAAGTGGCTTCCTTGCACCATCGCAACAGACCCAGGCGGAAGTGTATCATTGTTTAGTCCAGAGGAAGCTCTGCTAGACCCAGATAGTTCGCGTCCAGAGATGCCTGTTGTGCAACTGCCACCAGTGATCAAGAAACGTCTTCAAAGTAGCCTTCTGGCAAAAGCGCTGACATTCGGGACCCGTGCTCCGCCCCCTCCAGTGACAGAGCTGGTTGACCTAGCAAAGGAAGTTGGGAGTTTGATTGCATCATCTGATGTTGACAAACAACGAGTTGCGTCCTTATCGGCCAGAATGATTGCAACTTGGTTTACCATAGCACGAGCACACCTGCGGGATGGTGGGTTGTCGTCAACTGACATTAGAACATTGCGATCTTTATGCCAAAATGGATACTGCATCCCTGTGCGAAATACACTTGACGGTTCAAATGGTAGCAATTGGGTTGTCAAGACTAACAGGTGTGTTCGAATGTCGGAGACTCACGAGTCTCGCGACAACGGAGGCCAAGAGCTGAAGCATATAACCATTGCCTCGTTGGTGGCCACAAACTTCATGTGCAACTTCAACAGTTCCCTTCATAATCCCTTCTTCTCGCAACCCAACACATCCCTAACTATTCAGAAGCTTTCGGGGATCCCAGAGTCTTCCAACTTCCTCTCGCAAAGCCTCGTTCGAGCATGCGGTTCTTTCCTCCGGTATTGCTGCGCGGCAGAGCCGTTGATTCCAAACCGAGGTTCATCCTTGAGGGATTCTTTCTCATACTCCATGAAGTGGTGCCTGAACTCACCAAATGAATTTCCGAAGATGAACAGAGATATGAAAGTATGGGTTCAAAGTGGTCCTGGTGTCGGGTCGAAAGCTCGACGTCAACGTTGGGTACCCCTTCAAGGCGGTGAAGTTCAGCCTGTGTTGGACGACAATCGAGTACGAAGCGCTTTGTTGGCACCAGATATGGGTATCCAGCTTTTGGGGGTGCTGAACCACACCGAACACGAGAAGGACAGCCCCAACTCAAGACTTTTGTCCCAAATCGACAATGAGATTACCCGCCATTTGGGTATCTGGAGATTGTCTGACAAGAGATTCATAATGAAGACGAAAGCAAAAGGGCCAGGGGAGAAGGTTGAAAACGCCGAGGAACGCCTTCAGCTTGTTTGTGCGCTGCTCAAGTCATTGGTGATGGAGCACTATGCAACAGGCGATAATCCAGAAGACCAACCATCAATCGACGAAAACACTTTCTTACACCGTACCTTTGATCCACCATTGATGATACGACACGGATCACTTTCGCGAGAATTCCAAGGTCCTGGAATGGATAAACCATCAGTGACTCCCATGTATGCGGTTTTCGGACGAGCACCAAAAATGACGAAGGCCCGATGCGTGCTTGTACAAGGCGATCCCGACGAATATTCCCTCGAACTTGAGGAGCTCATCGTCCAGTATGTTGGAGGAAGAGCTGTCGGTGCCTTGAGTCAATCCAAACCATGGCGAGCTGCAGTCCGCCTTCTGTCTCACTTGGAAAGCCAGACATCATTCTTGAAATTTGTCGAGCGTGATTTCAATGATTTCGAAGTTGTGCAAGCGTGGAAACAGATTTCAAAGCGCAGAATGGTCCTAGAGGAACTCAAGCAGGCAGAGGCAGCAAATGATTCAGTTCAGTTGAGAAAAGCGCTCATAGCTGCTGAGGATGTCTGTGACGATGACGAGGATGGGGGAGACTCAATCCTGGAAGGCGCACGGGACTTGTTGCAGAAGTTGGAGGAGGAAGCGGAGTCAAACCGCCTGAAAGAATGGGAGAGAGCATCCCAAGAACTCAAGGACGCTTTCACTTCTGGGGACATCATTCCACTGCGAATAGCATTGCTTGCAGCGGAGAAGGCATACACAGGAGATATTAGCGATGTGGACGACTCAGTCATGGTAGATGCGCGAGAACGTCTTGCCAGTCTAGAGGAAGAGGCAAACAAAGCTATGCAGGTTGATAGTGACAAGACAGCTGTTGCTGTTTGCAACGCCGAAACTCTTTTGGCGGACGGACGGGGACGTGGGAGAGGCAGAACTTTGCCGGCATGGATGACGTCCTCAGACGGACCAAAATCTGCTTTGGAGACTAAAACAGAAGCCGAGAATGAGCATGAATTTTCCAAGCAGACGGTTCCTGTCGGGGAGGAGCCAGGTTTAGATGCTGCTGCAATGGATGATTGTGGAAGAGGCCGTGGACGGGGACGAACATTGCCTGCCTGGATGACATCTGGGGATGGTCCGAAGCCAATGATTGGCGGTGTGGCCACAGATGTGGAGACCAAGACATTAGTGGAACCTGTGGCAAACGGTGTAGTACAATCAAGTGTTCAGACAGCAGCAGTGCCGAACCAAGGGGACGGGATGGGGCGTGGAAAGGGAAGGAACCTACCCGCATGGATGACAACGGGAGATGGCCCGAAGCCTGCAGATACTGATGATCACAATCTTCCACCTATGCCAAGCAATGGTACAATTCTCTCCCCTCCACCCGACCCAGCAATTGAAGAAGCGGCCAAAGATATTCTGTCCTCTATTCTCAACGATGGAGACAGTCTTGCAACTCTGAATGAGACCCCCCTATCCAACAACAATGGAAAAACAGCAGCGGCAAGCCTTCTTGGCGACAATACTCTCACTACAGCAGGGCGAGGCCGGGGAGTCTCAAGGACCATACCAGCGTGGATGACTGCCGACGATAGTGGCGGACCCAAGAGAGCTCGATCTCCCACCGAAGAAGGAAATGGCGAAAGCTACAAGAAGCCACGATGCGAGAGCGACTCACACTTCGAATATTCTATTCAAGTTGTGATGGACCCGACCCGTGAAGCAGAATTTGCACGGTGGCTGGAACCGGCCATCCAAGCGGAAGCAAAAGCGCGCGGCGGTTCCGCCAATCTGAAGAAGGAGCCATCTGACCAGTTCGAGGATGGAATCTAGTTAGTGCACCAAAGCATTTTTTCATGGCGTCTTGAATGCCCTTCCAGGCCAGGCTGGGACGGGATGAATTGAGGGTGCGTCCTGCGGTTCAGCCTGTCATCATTGCTACTGTACATCGCAGCCCAAGCGCTTGATGCTCCTACTAAGCTACCTAGCTAGGTATCGATAGAAACCCCATTGCTCCACGGCTAACCCACTCTAGTCGTCGAGAAAACTACTAGGGACCCTGTACTACCAGTGGGAACTCTCGCGACCGAATGCTTCATGAAGCAGTGATTGCTGCTTTATTACTCTTTGTTTTCGGGTGTTTTTCCCCTTTCAATTTCATCTTTAAACTACGACTCGTCGCGACGAAGCGTTGGAGAGAGAGAGACTCGTGGCCTCTTCCTCGTGATCGAGTCTTCTGATGGACCAGCATCTAATACATCGTCCATGCTCATGGTGCATTGTGCCCCGTTGTTTGCGTTCAAGATTCCGTCTTCAATCTCAGCTAGCTCCGAGTTTAGTGTCTGAACCACTTGAACGAGAAATGCCGGATCAGGCTGTTCTTGAGCTACGAGTACACTGAGAAAGTTCTGTGACATGGACCGCTGAGTCCGCATCTTGGTCAAACGATTGTCAAGGGATTGGGCGATAACTTTCATAGCATTGGTGTCATTGCTAGGAAGATGATTCTTGAGGAGCATGCGTTCGGATTCCCTTGCCTCACAACAGTGCTTGTCACACATTTTCTCGGTTTGACTGAGCTTCGCTTGCAGAGAGCTGACCTTGTCCTTGCGTTTGGTCTTCTCGAGGTGGAGTTGGTTCTCCAGATTCGAGACTTGATCTTCCAGATCCGAGACTTGATCTTCTAGATCCGACTTTTGCTTCTCCAAGTTTGCTTCTCTGTCCTTTCCTTGACCAAGTTGATTTTCCAAATCGGAGGACGACTGCTTGATTTCTTCGACTCGTTTCTTTAGTTCATCGACTTCATCTTTCGTTGCAGCAGTCTCGTCAATTGTTGTTTGTGGTGTCTGAAGTATCTTCTTTGTAAATTCGCCAAGGGCGGTAATAACAATGGCTCTTCTGCACTTTGCAAAGGAATGATACACGAGATTATGCGAAAGGGCTCGAGAAAAATGCTCAACAGGCATTCTGGAAATGAGATTCGCCACGTCTGTCATTTGCGCGTCAGACATGTAGGAGCTGAGTTGCATGGAGAGATCGGTACCTGGCGGCAAAGTTACTTCATGGCGAGAAACCAAATACGCAAGGATATCTAAGCCTTGTGTTTTTTTTTCTAACACGATATCCAATGGCAGCTTTCCCTCTCCATTTCTGACTTTTAGACTTTGCGGGCAGGCTTCGGCGAGACATTTAAATTGGTCCTGGTTTCCATCTCCCGCACTGTAGTGGATAGGAAGATCACCACTGTTGGATGTCACTTCGCAAGCTGCAGGAGACACGTTCAGAATTGCACGAAGCACGAAGCGACCTCTCTTATTCATGTTCACGGCGTAATGTAGCGGCGTGAAGCCGTCATCATCCTTTGTCCTGGCTGCACCGTCTGTTATGATGCACGTGAAGATTGCAGGAAACCTCCGTTCAATCTCCCTGTGGCGGGATGTAGCATAGTGAAGGGGAAGACGCCCTTTCTTGTCGGGTACATTCGTAGATAGGGGATTGGCCTCGACAAGCACATCGATGACTGTTGTGCTGTACGAGTAATCATAGTGATGCTTGACCTCTTGACGCTGACATGCCAAGTGAAGCGCGAGTTGCCCATGACAGTTCATTTTGCAGACACTCTCAGGATCCTTGCGAATAATCTCTTTCACTATGGGGCTGACATCTGATTTAAGAGATCTGTCTCGAAGGATACAAATAACTTGGTGCAACAGACCATTGCCATTCTCATCAACCTCTACCCGAAGAGCTTCATCAGGAGCCTCGCTTATGGCTGCAGTCGTCTTGCTCACGTGTAGTTTCTTCGAGTTCAAAAGTTCTTTTATGCCGGCGACTACATCATGTACCTTCGTCGTTTCGTCCGCCATTTTCAGAGCTAGGAATGGAGCAATAATGCTGTAAACGATTGGTTCCTTGCGTATATAAAAAGAGCAATGCTTGCAATAGAGAGAGTAATTTATGGATGCCAAGATCCAATGCTGAGCTAGCTACGAGCGAAGTGAACTTCGCGCGCCAATTTTGAATTTCAAATTCTGGAGACTGTAGCCTGTTTACCCAGTATGTGTAGAACTCATGTGCCAGTGTTGTGCGTAGCCCGCCCGCGAGGCGAGGGCAGGCCTGCGCTTTTGGATTTAACCTTAACCCGAAACGATGTAGTACCTTTGACTGAAGTACCGCTACCGACAGTCTTTTGAAGTAGTTGTTTTCTTCGTCTAGTTCAATCCTTCCGGTATAAGTCAATCTAGAATCAAGAAGAGCATATTTTACGCCTAAAAAGTGCGCTGCGAAAGACGGCTTCAGATCGCAACAAGGCCCGAGGTTGCGATACGGAATACAGCCAGTCCCTCTTATAACGTTTCAATCACTTGCAAACGTACACAAATCCGACAGTTAGAGTTGGTCTGCCTCTCCACAAGGCACACCCGGAAAGAACCTCGCCGAGTTGCAAGAACTGGCACCACGCAAGAATGACCTACCAGAAAGCATATTCGTGTACATCAAGTTGAATCCTAAAGTCAACATCACATAGACTGCTCTTCTCATTGTCATATGCTCGACAAAGACCACATTGAGGGCGGACAGGGCGGGCGTACATGGGTCTCGTGTCTGAGTGCCATACATTCCAAACTGACTACTAGCTGTCGTCGTGATCCCACGGTTCGGATTTGTTGTACAAATCAACCAGACTGTCTATGGTGCGTGCTTCTACATGCATTGAATATCCCATTCTGACCGTATTTAGAAAGGCTACACTGTCTTTCCAAACTGTTGAATGACTTCTCTTGAAAGCAAAAAGGGACAGCCTGGAATGAATCACGCACCATCACGACTTCCACAACTGCCATCCCGTATCCGTCACACTTGAGCAGTCTGGACAACACCAACCACACCACCACGTCCCTGACGTCTGGCACTGGAGTCCATTCTATCGACGCTTCGTAGTGATACGAAGCGCTCCCGAGCTTCGGATTTGTTGTACGTAGATGCCAACCCTGATTCTGGTACTGTATGCGCATCCTCTAATTCGCCACTATATCAACATGTCGACAGACAGGCTGTTTATGGTATATTGTATCACTTTCCTTGCACAAGTGTGTCATCCTCGATGGCTGGCCTATCAGTTGCATGAGTTTTCATCATGGTAAACGATATTGACACGCTTCTGACTCTACTTGAGAGAGACAATGAGAGTAGGGGTTGGGGCCACTCGGTCCTAAAGTATATTCTACAGATATGTAGACTCTCTATTGAAGATAGTAACGATGAGAAGGGCCCTCGAGCTCAACGCTTCCTCGGATTTGGTACAGATGCCAACATGTTTCCGGCACTACCCAGGGCTTCTTTGCGGCACGACCTCAACATGTCCACAAGCAGGCCATTCGTGGTTTATTGTGCTACTTGTTCCGCACAAAGTTGTCCTCCCTCGAATGCTCATTTCCATTCCGTATGTATACCGCTCAGTGAATTCCATGACTGTCTATGCTAGCTGGGGTCCTACGAGCTGATCTACTCGTACAGAAGAGATAGCGGCGTTGCTCGATGAAGTTACGAAATGCACCTGTTGCGACCGTGTCCTTCCTCGAATGCTCATCCCTACTTCGTCTGTATAATGCTCAGTGATTACCATGCCTGTGGGTGCTGGGGTCACAGTACGTGTGAGCTGATCTAGGGGTTGCAGTTGGTTGCGCGCAAAATGTACGTGTCGTGGTTTCGACCCTCAAAGAATGAAAACGATCGGGTCACCAGAACGCCAAGTCGGACGCTTGCCGCTTGAAGTGGCACTCAAGACGCAGAAAGCCCCCCCCAACCCTCACATCTTTTGCCCCGTCGTTGCTTGCGCGACACTTTCAGCTTCTTTAAGGTTCTTTTGAAGACGCTACGCCCAAAAATATCAGAGGATAGGACAAGTCGCGAAGCTCTATATACAGAAGGCAGGAAGACACAGCTGTTCAGAACATGACATGCGCCCATCCAACCTTCCACAGCAACAGAGCTTTGTTGATCGAGAAGAAGTCTTTTTTAAATCCATTGCTGGTAGGACGAGTAGTGGGCGTTGCTAGAGTAACTCGATGTTCTAGAGAATTGAAGTGTGCAGCACTCTGTTGACTGCACAGATAGAAGTTCTCTGCTAGAGCTCCAAAGGATAGCTTTTCTTCTGGCTTCAACGTTTGAACACTTTTAGTATTAACAAGATAGTTTTAAAAAGTTCTCGTAGAAAGGATCGTTTCATTCTCTGTAGAATCTCTCAATATTCTTCTAGTCAATTCCAACTTGTATTGCCAGATAACCAATCTGTGATTGCTTGTGTGTCTGACATGGTCTTTGGTACAAACTCGAAGCCTCGCGACGACGAATAGCGCAGTGGAATGTTTAGCTTCTCGCTGATCTCCATCATGCAGCGACTTGTCAACTTCTTTGAGCGTCGATCTTCAATCATCTTAATATGCTTCTGTGTCAGTACGAATGGGAGAGAAATAAATTGTTGCTCCGAGCTACAATCTGCTTCTTCCTCCTCTTCGTCTTCCATGATTGTTTCATCTGTCAAATCGCTGTGTGAGAAATTGGGCATACTGGAATGCAGCCTCGATGATGTTGAACGAGCATTACGGAGCCGACGCTCAGGATTGAGGTCGAGTCTTGACTCGCTTGCTTGACGGTGTGGTTTCTTGAGCGGTCTCCTCCTAACGTGAAGTAGGTCGTTCTGAGGGATGAAATTGGAAGAAGTCAATGAACATTTCGATCGCCTCGACGAGACCGAGTGAGAGCTTCCGGGCTTTGCAGCGGACATAATCGAAGAGAAGGTCGATACGTATGTCTTTTCTGTACCAATGGATTCCAAGCTTGATCTGGAGCTGTCAGATGAGCTTCTTGTTGAATCGTTGCTGGACCAAGAGTTGCCTTTTTGGCCTAACTTCGCTCTTCTTAGATTCTGTCGCTTGAACTGGCCAGCACCTCGGCTAGATGACCGTACACCATCATTTTCGCCAGGAACATCACGATTGCCGTAGAATCCACTGTCTTGTCTTTTCATCCTCGGCAGAGTACCCTGCTGGCGGTTGCGTTGCGCCGATGAAGAACGACCCGTCTTTCCATCACAATCAATGTCTGTGTGGAGGAAGTGCACATCACTGTTAGCGCTTCGCCGTTGACGTGATACGTGGGTCGGGTTCCTCATGCTGCGATCATGCTGTGGATTGCACATTTCTTTGTCAAAGTGCATGTGCTTATTATTGTGTATTCTCTTTTTCTTTATAAATGACCTCCGATTAATGATGTTGAAAAGGGGTTCGGAGGCTTTCCGTGACGTGGTGATTGTGAAGTTTCCGAGAATCTTGTACTCGTAACCGGGGTTACATGTTGAAGTTGAGGTGTCTACAGCGCAACAAGCGAGCTGGGTCTGGTCATTCTGTGAAAAGTTCTGCGACTCTCGGTACACTATTCGGACAGACAATTAATCAAGGACTAATAACACCCTTCTCATCAATCCACGCACTCCACAATGACTGCAACACCGGTAGTGACGGGAACGGAAAACTGTCCTGTATCTGTGCATATCCAGGTACACTGTACCTGTAGCAAAGAAGCACTGATTCTAATGCGTCTTAGTAACAAACAATACGCGCGGTTTGATATCTATGCCCCAGCTTCGAGTTGGGGTATATAGAATAGACACCTTCTGCAAAAGAAAAGATAACTACCTTCCTTCTGGGATCGTAGAGGTAAGGCCTTAGTCGCCCACGGTACA
>JAVCKV010560840.1:0-10984 GCA_032274145.1 Herpochondria borealis | reverse complement strand
GTCATTTTTAAATTTTTGTCGCTGCTTTACCACTTTTCCAGATTGGAAGGGGTGCGAACTCGGCGACTGGCGGGAAAGGGGTAAATTCGCGCGGGAGAGCGCGACGTGTGCAACAGGGCGAGCGCACAGAGCCCGAACTAAAAAAAGCCGCGTAGAAACACCGTGGGAGAATTAGCATACACACAAACCTTTTTTTATAGTACGGGGTCAGAAAAGTGGCTCCGTTGCCGCTTCGCGGCAAGTTTTAGAGCTCGCTGTCCGCGTAAGTAGGATGGAGAACCTCGCGAGCTTCGCTTCATCTTCTTGTCCGTGTCCTTTCCCTCTCCGTCTGCGCTTGCGTTTCATTGTCTACGTGCGTTTCCGTGTCCGTTTCAGAATCTTACTACCTTTCCGTGTCCGTGTCCGTGTCCACGTGCTTTATAATATACGTTTCTGCGTCTATTTCCATGTTCGCGTCCGTATCCGCGTGTGTGTCCGTGTCCGTGTCCGTTTAACCTCCCGTATGCCTGTGCGTGCCCTTTCCCGTCTCCTTCTTTGTCTCCTTCACCGTCATCGTCTCAGTATCCATCTCCATCTCCATCTCAGTTTCCGAGTGCCTATTCGTATACGTATTCGAATGCATATACGTCTCCGCGATCCTTTCTTTCACCGTCTCCGCCTCCGGCCCCGTGCTTGTGTCCGTTTCCCGGTCCGTTTCCCTGTCCATTTGCGTGTCCATCTCGGTGTTCTTCACCGTTTCTGTGTACGTCTCCGTCTCCGTGTCCGTGTCTGTGTACGTTTCCGTCTCCATTTCCCTGTACGTTTGCGTGTCCGTTTGAATTTCCAAGTCTATCTCCGTCTCTCTCTATTTCTCACTGTCCATGTCCGTGTCCGTGTCCGTGTCCGTGTCCGTGTCCGTGTCCGTGTCCGTGGGCATGTCCGCTTGCGTTTTTGTTTCCGTGTGCATGTGCGCGCTCTTCTACGTCTCATTTTTTGTCTTCTTCTCCGTCTCCGTCTCTGTCTCCATCTCCGTCTCCGTGTGCCTGCGCGTATCCGTTTCATTCTCCGCCATGATCTCCGTCACCATTTCCGTCTCGGTCACCGTGCCTTTTTGTGTTTTCGTGTTCGTTTTCGTGTTCTTGTGCTTGTGCGTGCCCGTGTCCGTGCCTGTGGTCTTTGTACTGTCCGCTTCCGTTTCTGTCTCTTTCTCCATCTCCATACCCGCGTTTTCGTGCTGGTTTGCGGGTACTTTTGTTTGTCCATGTGCGTGTCCAAATCCATGTGCAAGTGCGTGTCAGTGTTCATAGCTTTATCGATATGCTTTCCCGTGGCAATGTACGTTTCGGTGTTTGCGGATGCATGTACCAGTACTTCTTCGTGTCCGTCTCCATCTCCGTTTCAGTGTCCGTGTCCGCTTCCGTACTCGTAACCGTGTCCGTATCCGTATGCGTCTCCGCGTCCCTTTTCTGGCACATTCTCGTGTGCATTTCTGTATCTTTTTCCGTATGCGTATACGTATGCGTATCCGTACCCGTATCTGTATTTGTATCTGTATATGTATATGTATATGTATATTTATCTGTATCTGTAGCTGTAGCCGTATCCGCTTATGTAGCCGTATCCGTATCCGTACCCTTAATCGTGTAAATACCCGTATCCGTATCAATAACTGTGTCAATATCCGTCTCCGTGTCAATAGCCGTGTTTTTATCAGTATCCGTGCTCGTATCTATATCTGAACCCGTATCCGCGTACTTATCCGTATCTGTATCAAAAGTCGTGTCTGTATCCGTATCCGTATCCGTATCCGTATCCGCACCCGTACCCGCACCAGTTCCCGTACCCGTATCCGTAGCAGTAGCCGTAGCAGTACCCGTATCCGTATCTGTATATGTATCTGTACCCGTATTCTTTTTCGTACCCGTGTCTTTATATGCATTATGTATGTGCATGCGTAATCGTAAGCGTATGCGTATACGAATGCGTACACCAATGCTTATACATGTTCGTACGCGTAAGCGTTTGCGTATGCATATGCGTATGTGTATGCGTATGCCTATGCGTATGCGTATGCGTGTGCGTGTGCGAATGCGTATGCGAATGCGAATGCGTATGCGTATGCGTATCTGTACCCTGATTCGCAGATATTGGGGCGTTTATTGTGAAATTGCACTGTAATTGGTTGCACCGCAGTTACATGCACTGTGATTGGTGCCAATTTTATTGTCATGTGATATCGTGATGTTTTTAATCGAAAATCAAAAGTGTAATTTCAGTTTTTTTTAATAAAATTTTATAACTGTCATTTTTAATTTTGTGTCGCTACTTTACCAATTTTCCAGATTGGAAGGGGTGCAACCGCGGCGACTGGCGGGAACGCGGAAAATCGCGCGGGAAAGCGCGACGTGTGCAACGGGGCGAGCGCACAGAGCCCGAACTAAAAAAAGCCGCGTAGAAACACCGTGGGAGAAATAGCTCACAGACTAACTTTTTTTGTAGTACGGGGTCAGACTGTACAGTTGTGAAGAGTCGGACGCACAGAAATGAGGACTATAGCGTAAAAGCGATTGGCACCTCTAATTGAGGATGATGCAAGATGAACTGATGCCTAGATCTGAAGAGTCGCAGACTCGACCAGGATGACGCTTCGCACGGAAAGATCGGAAAGCACGAAGAGTACAACCCAGAAGACAGGGTGATCACTCTGGGGCAACGGACATGAAATGATCACAATAGACGGCTGCAATAGACGATTGCAAGAAGATATAATGATACGGTTGAATGCAGAAACCAGACGGGCACTAATAGAGTGTATATATTAGCAGCGTTCGCAGAAAGAAATGAGGGGCTCGGAGGAGAGAGCAGACCCCGGCAGACGCCGACCACCATTCGCCTTACCCTATCCAGCTTGTGAAAAGACTGCGAGCCAGACGCACCAGTGTTCATTGAGAGGGAGTCACCAACTCAACTCAGACCCCCAAATATCACCAATGTCTGATCAGATACCGACAACAGTATGTCCAACTTGAATCGCATGGCTTCAAAATATGTTTTAACAAGTTTTCACCCCGGCCCGGCCTATTGCTCTATTCTAACCAGATGCTAACATATTTTAAGTTACCTACAAAAAAAGTTAAGATCCTGAGATATTGACTTAATAGTTTGCTCCACGACCACTCTACTAAAGCTTCAATACATGCTCTTTTCAACATCTTCAAATTTTCTTTATTTTGTCATAAAATTGGAAACGGTTTCATGAACCGATCTTAGTTGGATTCATCTTGAAAATGAAAATAATGGTTGAAGTACAAAACCTTGAGAAATCAGCCTGATCTGTCTCAATGAGATTATATAGTTTTCGCGCCATCGTAAGTTTAAAAAAGTTGCCCTTTTAATCAGTGAAAAATAACTTTTTGATTTCTGTTGCTCTTTCTGTACATATGAATCTAAAATATTATGATATACTAGGATTTGGAATGTGAACTACAAGAACGTCTCCAAAATGCCAAAAATTACTATTATATATTTAATTCCTGAAAATGATTAAGATTTGTGCTTGTCTTTCCCTACTCGGGGTTTGCATGTTGTTCTTTTCCTTAACATTATTTTGCAAGAATATTTTGAATAGAATTAAAAAAACTAGTGGATGAGAAAAACAGAAAGGCGTTGGAACGACTAAATATAATGTTGCGCGAATATTTTGGAAAAATGTTAATAATGTTCTAGAAGAGAAAAGAAGAAATGAGGATCTTTGACGGTCCTCGGGTTGAGGTATTTCGGAACGGCTGGAAAGACCTTGCCTCGACTGCGGTTGGGAGACCAAACGGTCAGCGGTGATAAAGGTCGATTGAATTCGGTACCCCGAGGTAACTTTGACGTAGGTACATAGATACATAAGTACTAGCGGGGGGAGTGCGGGCTTTTCTCAGAGACATAGTTTGTCGGTTGCATTGTGTCGGTGCCAGCATGGAGAGAGCGTACTCTCAAACGACACAGTAGTGGTGACCGACGGTTACAGTGTAGCTTCGGTTGTACGCATGCTGTGAACTGTGAGGTATTCTGACAGTATATATAGTGTGATGGTATCCGCCGGTCATATATGAAAGACAGCCGTGAACAATACGTTGTACGTCTCCCGGATTTACTCTAGAGCACAATACGCTATAGGATTTGCACGATAAATCATATGGCTTCATCAGTGTGATTGTCATTGTTTTCGTGGAACAGTACCGGAGATCATTGTAAGTCATCGCGATTATCTGATAACCTCATTTTGAACAGAACAGCGGAAAGTTGCTGGAGAGAAAAGCAGTCCCCTGTTGCTGGTTAGGCAGACTGTTATTTGATTTTGGCTGCTCTTGTTAATGATGATGTTGCTTAGACGAAAGAACATTTGTGTAGAAACGTTGTGTAATGGTTAACCCAACACTTCCGCTTCAATTACTTTGCCATAAAATGTAGTAACTTTGTCTCAACATCTAAAAGTAAAACAATTCCTTCATGTATAATTTCCCAATCTTTTGGACGACGTCAACTAAGGTGTCTTGAACTTCATTTTTCAGATGAGCTCCAAGAGGAAAGCCTTCTTTAACTTACTTTTCGACACGATCCGTACGATAGATTTCGGCTATTTGTTACTTAAGTGCGGCCTTTTGCGCGTATAATCACTCTCATTCGACGTACTAGAACTTCCACTGACAGTAACGCGTCGAATGTTCCGAAGCTCTCGTCGAGCTTTTCGGACGCCTCTACCACCACTGACAATACTGATACGCCGGTTTCTAGCCTCTAACCGCGCGGCGCGCCCCATCTGTGTTGAATGGGACACAGTCTCCTCCTCCGTGCTTCCGGTTAGTTCTCCCGGCTCTATCCATCGCCCATGCTCGCTGGTTACACGGTCGACAATACGCCATCGGGTCTCATTCAGATCGGAAAACAATATATCACCGTCCTCATACGCGATCTGCACCTCGTGTTTGGCTTCCGATTGTTTTCCATTCACTCCACGGCGTCGAACGCGTCCGCGGAACCACTTTTCGCGGTCCTCCCACCACACGTCGACGATTTCGCCCCGCCTCGGCGGGATAGGGGTTGATGTTGGCTCGGACTGTGGAGATGGCGGCGGGGCCGGGGCTGGGGTCATGGAGCCTTGGGAGGTAGGCCGGTTTCTCCCTGATGTCACGTCGTAAATGACATCCGTTGTGGTATGTTCAGAGTTTTCAGAACAAGGTGGCGATGCAGACGTCTGTGGAAAACTCTTCGGGGCCGTTTTGTCAACAGCATTTGATACAGGGTCTTCGGGAAGGATTCGGCTCTGTCGAGTCGGCGGCAATGGAAAAGTGGTGTCCTCTGTTGTCGACATCACAGCATGTTCCAGTGGATGCGATGCAGGGGCATCTACATGTACGGGTGTGTTTCCAGACAATGGCTCGTTGAATATATTTTCGGGTTGTGCTGTGATGTTCTGGACGGAAATAGCTATGGCCGTAGCGAATTCCGATGGCCGATTTGCTAGAACTAGGCGACTTTCACTTGCGTTTCTGGCTGATTGAATCGCGGAGCATCCTATACGAATTTTTAGTAGCCCATTATCCTTCATATGTACCACGATTACAAACTCCTTTCCAGGTGGGATTTCCACTTCATCCTGCAATGACCCCACCATAGATTCTTCGTCCATTAAAGACTTGGAGGCGGCTGCCGTTGGTAGTGGTGCATCAGTTGGTTGCAACTGTGGTGGGGCCATAGCATGAGAGGAGCTTCCACCAAGCGACGAAGACAACTCTTGTGCGGGCAGTTGATTCTTAGATTGCTCCGGTCCCTCAACCGATTGAGTGACGCAATTAGTCAATCTAGTCTCCCTCAATCCGCGGATAGATGCTGTATGGATTGGTGCTCGGTCATTCTTGGGATGACGGCCCGATCGTGTGCTGCGGCTTTTCGCGATACCCCGTGGTATAACCGTTCCGATACCACTTCGGCGTTGCTTGCGTGGTGCATCAGCGTTCGATGTATGCGCACTGAGCACAGGTTGAGAAAAAGCATTGGGAATTGGCTGATCGGAACCACCTGTGCCTGGACGAAAAACAGTTGGCGATACGAGTCTGTTAAGAAGCGTGTTTCTTGGTGGCTGCTGCTGTGCGGAATTCCGAGGTGGACGAGGTGGGCGGTCAGCGATCCGTGCAGGCATTTTTTTGAGGACAAGGCGTTTGCGATAGTTTTTTTAGCGATTGTTCTTTAAAAAGAGATTTGTTGAACGATGTTTGTGTTATTTCAGAGCAAATTTTAAGAGCAGAAGGCTGCATCAGGCAAGGTGTATGGCAGTGTTGTACTGGATAGGCCATTAAAATGCACTGCTTAGCTACAGGCAATTTCGGACTGAGCTTAACGAGCCACTGATTAACACGGAGGGACCGTTTCTTCCTCTATAAATGCAGCTAACTCAAGCCGGAGGCCTTCAAATACAGCATGAAATCTTATAGAACTTTTCAAAATAACATCCATCACTTTTACATATTGCACGGCTCGTTCGAATAGTGCGATCGAGGGATTGCTTAAGATCGGCTTGGCCGACCGGGGCTACATTTTCTTGTCTGGACCGTAAGTTAACAAGAATATGGGGCCTTCATGTGCGGGATCTTCTACAGGTAATATAGCAGTCCGACATAACTCGAAGTATAATATGATATTGGCGAAGGGTCGTCGAGAAGCCATCACAGTTTGGGCTCGTACATGCATACTGAAGATACAAAGGAACGCATGAAAAGAAGGTCATAAACTTTCGACAAAATCCTACCGATAGGAGAGTTTTGGCGGCACTGCCACTTCCCATAATTGTAGATTATCAGTTGTACTTGCGTTCTGTCCAACGCAAGACAATCTTTCCTTTTCACCGCCGACCTGGACTGTCTTCCTGGAATGACTGAAACTGTTTTAATTCATTGTCCACCACGGTTTTTTTTCATGCAGGTGATATCTTCATTTATATCTTCCCGCAAATATGAAGTTATTAACGAGTCGTTTCAAGGTAAAAAGGTTTTAATAGTTAAATGTGCGAAAAAAAGTATGTTGATTTTCCATTCGATTTCAGGAAAAAAATTGGGGAAAATTCATAAGTCAAGAGTCAGGGTCAGTTACGGTCGTCGCATTGTGCGGGGGACCGGGTGTTGTTTCGCTCATACCCGCTGACTCTCGACGTCCGGTCCATCCGCGGAATGCTCGACAATAGTCGGCGTGACAAAGTTACCCTCCCACAGCGGGTTGATGATCCACATGAGAGCCGAAAAGAGGACGGCAACATGGACGAGAATGCGTCCTCCGCACACGTCGAGACTGTACCGCATGGCCGTCTTGAACGCTTGTTTGAACGAGACCCTCTCACCCTGCTGCTCGATTTTCCAGAGCAACGCGATGAGCAAGTATCCCACCACAACGGGTACGGCGACGATACCGGTCCACAATCTGCGGGCGAGGCGCTTCGGCACGAGGAGCAGCACGAAGAGGAGGATTAACTGTGTGCGTGGAACGTCGATAGACGTGACGCGCGGCCCGCTCGTCTGTGTCTCGTTGATGAGCTTTGCGATACTCGGGTCGACTTCGAGGTGCGCGATCGGGGAGAGGAAGTACATTGTGATGAGCACGAAGCCGAAGCTGATCCGTGCTGTTGTGAGACCGCGCTGTACGCGCGTGTCGGTTCCCCCTCCCCCTTCACACACACACACACACACACAAACACCGCGGACCCGGTGGACTGCGATGGACGGAGAGGCAGAAGAGGGATGTTGATGCAGTGGTGAGAGGAAGAGGGCGAAGTGAAGTCGAGAGTGGCGGGAGGCTAAAGAAGGAGGAGAACGATCGAAGCTATTTGTCTTTGGGTCGCCGGCAGGTTTTTCGCTACGTGCACCGCAATCTCTCTGCCGTAATCGCAGGTCTCCAGGCAGGCGATGGTGACCGTATCAATATCTTCATGTGACAGGTAAGAGGAGTAGCGTGCCATCGCAGACTGGCTGGGCAATACTCTCTAAACGGCGAGACATGTTGCCCAAGGATCTCAGAAAATCATTTAATTTAAAATAATTTAAAATTTCTTCCAGAAATCATTTATTTTTTTAGAAATTTATGACGAAGAAATTATTTTTTACGGGCAAAATTCTGTAACAATTTCTGACGCCGATCTGTGGAACGTTGAAGACGTTTCGAAGGTGATGTAGCCGTACGATATACTTTTCGCTTTTCAATTGTCGTTAAACATTGCTTCCGGGTCATTAAATAATTCATTTTCTCTTCAAAATTGCCCGACATAATGTATTTTTATATATTTTTGGAAACTTTTCTGAAAAATAAATTATTTTTTCAACACTTGACAAAAGAAAATTTTTGTTGCGCTTTATCCCTCAGAAATAATTCATTGTTAATGATTTGATGGGGACTAAATTAAAATTAAAATTTTGAGAGTCTTGGCATGTTGCGGACCTACGTCGCGCCCAACTTTCAAAACTTTAAACGAAATTACTAATTGGCAACCAATTCGTTTCATTCTGGTGCTCACAGGCGTTTTCGATTATAGCGACAGAAGCAAGATGATACTGGTACGGCTATCTTTGCACATAAAGCGTTTTGCGTGCGGTATTTACAGAAGCACCTGTTTAATTTTTTTCCGCACAAATAACTTTTAATCTGGAAGATCCAGAAAAATGGCTTTAAGAATATTCTGCCACGTAAAGCGAATAGACGGCGTCACAGATGTACACTTCAAGGCAGTACAGTAAAAAGACACAGAATCACAACATATGGAATGTGTACGCGACGAGTACAGTACTCAAATTGGATTAAATTGATGTCACAGAGACGTCATCGGGATGACACGTTGATGAGCAAGATGTTTAATTTCTCATTTGTACGAAGGTCTTTTAAGTTAATTTATTAATTACTTCATTTATTGATGCAAATAAATAAAAAGGGAATCAAGCACAAAGAAACCGTTCTTTGGTTCGCTTGGAGGTTTTAAATTTTAAATTTTTTTCTAGGTATTTATCTGTAATCTCGAGGAGTAACTCGAATCATATTTCACTAAATACTGAAATTGGAACTTAATTAAATCAGTTATTTTCAACAATTTGTGAACTGACTTATTCTGTGTAGAAAAGAAACTACCCGTTTTTCTAAATTTCAAGAGCTTAGTCCAGCTCGATTTTTGTACTTACAAAGACAGAAATAAAGAATGTTCAAAGAATGAGATTTACTTTCATGTGAAGTCCAAATTGTCTATTCTTTAAAATTATTTTTATAAAAAGTCAATAAAAATATTCGAAAATACATTTCATGATAACCATATAATTTCTGAGAGCAGACAATGGCGAAATTGTTATTAATCTGTTATTAAGAGGGTCAAAATAGTGGAATGCATTTACTACATAGAATTTCGAAATTTTGATGGCAATTATTTAAAGTCAAAAAATCAATTAATAATGGGTGTCCTGCCATTTCTAATTACCAAATTATTTTTTTTGTGGAAATGATAGTTTTCGAGAAACTGGACAAGATGTTTTCATCACACTTTTATTCTCTCACCTGCCTACTTCTACTCCCCAGAACAGTAGTCTTGCGGTTTTCTGTGGTCTCCTGGAACAATTTACTCGGCGAGTGTGATAGGGTACGCGTTTCTATTCCCCTCTTGTGCCGAGGCCCCGTCCTTAAGTTGCAGAATTTCGGCTACAAAAACTTGGTATACAAGAAAGTGTTCAGATGCCTCACACATTTAGTTTGGTTAGTTTTGGTCTCAGCAGACAATACTTTTCATCAGTCTGGTCTGTTGAAAGATGTATCAGGTGAACGCATGAAGACCGTAGATGAAAATGCAAAGACTGATACTTCGTAAGCTTGGAACGATGCTGGAATTATGTAGAACCGGCCCAAAAAGGCCTTCCACTTTTTAGGGTCTTTATATCCACAAGTCCTCGCGATAGTAGAGCTTGAGATACTCTATATTACTAATACCGTTTCATACGGAGTCGTCACGTCTCCTTCCCTCATTTTCCTTTTGAAAAAGCCAAAAGCAACATCGCACCGATTCTTAGTGTGTCCTGCGATCATACAATACACTCAATAATGCTAGCTCAATATTGTGTTCATATCCTAAAGTGACACATCAAAGGAAACACCATAACATAAAGCAGTTCTTGTTCTGACCACCACAGTTATCTGCTTTTAAACGCAGTTTCTGCAGACGGACTCCCACCTCACTCTTCGCCTTTGAAATAGAACATTGCAGCATGAAATAAACTTCATCCGCTGTCTTTCCACTCGTAAAATGGCCTTCAGTAAGGTAACGAATAAATATCCTTGACAGATTACTCAGTGACACCAAAGTGGTTTATTTTCAAGCCAGTGATAAAATACAGGGCCATATATATGACTAACTAGTTGCATCTTCAACTATTCATTAGTCATAGTGTTTTCTGCACTACTTAGTCAAATATAGTCAAAGAGACAGAGAAAAGTATTTACTTCGTTTCAAGTACTCTACGTGCAACTTTCAGCACAAGAGACTTGAAGTGAGCCCCTTTTGGATGAAGTTTACCTGACTGAGGTAAGATATTCAGCTGAAGTTCGCCACAGATGTACTGACGAATAATGTTTGTCATTTCAAGTGTACTGCTCATTAATGACTCCATGCGCCCAAGGTCGCTCAAGAGGCGTTACGCGCTGGCAGAAGAGGCTTGCGATGAAAGGAACGCTTCCGCAACTTTGTTGAAAGGCACAGGACTGACAGATTGAACAGTTCTGTTGTAATCCCTCCAGTATTCCAAGGCGTACTTCGGCTACTTCTTGCCCGAGCTTTTCAGTTTTGCTCTCATCGATTTGTGCAGTACTGTGAAAAGTATTTTGATGGATTCCTCTTCAAGCTCTCAAGCTGCATCCAGCCCGGTTTGGTGCTTCATTTTGAGCTCAATAGTCTCCCGAGCAACATAATTGTACGAAACATTGAAGTAATGTTCCGTCTTAT
>JAVCKV010560839.1:0-35001 GCA_032274145.1 Herpochondria borealis | reverse complement strand
GCCAGGTAGCTCAGTCGGTAGAGCAGGGGACTGAAAATCCCCGTGTCGGCGGTTCGATTCCGTCCCTGGCCACCATTAAAATCAATAACTTACACCAATGCTCCAATGCTCCAATGCTCCAATGCTCCAATGCTCCAATGGTCTGAATATTAATATTCGGCACATATTGGGAAGAGCGAGGGAAAACGGATTGATCCCGTTTGTTGCTATCTGGTTGTTACTAATACCTGTTCCACTAGCTTTAGTTCTGTGCTCTTCGAACGTTGAGCCGTTGCTAAAATCTTAACGTCAACGATTGTATTATCTGCCTGTAGTAAATTCGTTGATAGATCGCTATTGTGGGTTTGCGAATATGCTCTCTTAGTGAAACCTAACAATCGTGGCTTCCTTTGGACAAGTGTTTATTAAAACATGCAATTTGATATACCACAGCTTATCCAACAACTTTGCGCAAATGGCGCTGAAAATGAGGTCATCGAGTTCAAGGAAGCGAATAACAATTATGACTTCCGTAAGCTTGGGAAGTATTTCAGTGCCTTGAGCAATGAGGCAAACTTGCAAAATAAGCCCCAAGGCTGGCTGGTATTTGGCGTGCAAGACAAAGGCAAGAAGATCATCGGTACGCAGTTTCGTCCCAGTGAAGACAGGTTGATGGGTCTGATAGGTGAGGTTGCCAAGCAGACAACTGGCAACCTTACATTCTCGCAGATCCATGTCACGGCGCTTGAAGGCAAAAGAGTGGTGCTATTCGAAATTCCCGCAGCGCCCAAGGGAATCCCGATCGCTTGGCAAGGTCACTATTACGGACGAGATCACGAAGAGCTAGTGGCGCTCAACATCAATGAGCTAGAGGTTATACGTAATCAAGTAGTGCAATCGGACTGGAGTGCTGGCCTTTGTGCTGGAGCAACAACTTTCGACCTCGATCCAGTGGCTATCACCAATGCGCGAGAGAGATATACGACTAAAAACTCCAATTTGGTTGAAGAAATCAAAACCTGGGACACAACAACATTTTTGAACAAGGCCAAACTGGCTATCGATGGCAGGATAACTCGGACTGCATTGCTGTTACTTGGCAAGCCCGAGTCGACGCATCATTTAAGCCCTGGTCTATCGCAAATCACTTGGCTTCTGAAAGATGCTGCTGGTGTAGATAAGGACTACGAGCATTTTACCAGCCCATTACTATTGAGTATCGAAGGTGTGTACCGCAAGATCCGTATGATTCGTTATCGCTACATGCTAAGTGATGCGATATTCCCGGAAGAAGTGGATCAATACGATCCTTACATTATCCGTGAGGCTTTAAACAACGCTGTAGCGCACCAAGATTACGAAGAAGGTGGCCGTGTAATTGTGATCGAGAGTGAGGCTGGGTCTCTGACTTTTGTTAACAAAGGAGGTTTTCTTCCTGGCAGTGTCGAAGAAGTGATCCAAGCCAATTCTCCCTCAACGGTTTACCGTAACCAGTTTTTGGTTGGCGCGATGGTCAATTTAAATCTCATTGACACGATAGGTAGTGGTATCCGAAAAATGTTTGCTCTTCAGCGAGCGAGGTATTTTCCGATGCCTGAATATGATTTTGTTAACGAGCAGGTCTCAGTGACGGTAGTTGGTAAGGTGCTTGATATTAATTATGCTACAAAGCTGGCGCAGATGCCGGAATTGCACCTAGAGGAGATCATGTTGCTTGATAAGGTGCAGAAGGGAAAGGAGTTGACTACAGGAGAGGTCGGTACGTTGCGAAGAAAGGGTTTTATTGAAGGAAGAAAGCCCAACCTGCATATCTCAGCGAACGTGGCTGCTAAGACAGATCAAGCCGTTGATTACATGAGGCAGCGCGGCATAGATAACGGCTATTGCCGCACGATTATCCTAGATTCACTTGAGAAGTTTGGTGACATGGAACGGAAGCAATTCGAGGAAATTTTGAGTACAAAGTTATCAGAAAACTTGACGCAGCGACAGAAGCGGGATCGAATAAGGAACGTGCTACAGGTGCTACGTCGCGAGGGAAAAATTCGTTTCCGTGATGACAAGCGATGGGAACTAACTAATCCAAATTGAGCTAACGCAAGCTAATTTATTCAAAAAATATGATGCTAGCTCATTGAATATCAACATAATATTAATTTAATCCAAGCTAAACGATGCATCTAAATCGGATTATGTAGAAGACGTTTAGCTCTACTCATGTGGTTACAAACCGTGGGTGTGAATTAAAAAAAAGCCTCCTTGGTATAGTGTGTATTCAAATCCCACTGTTGACGCAATCGCGATTCGCGCATGCAATCTTGTGGCTTGTAGCCAAATTCCACAAAAAAAAGGCCGCATACGCGCCTCTCAACTTTTACGCTGTTTCTAGCACGTCGACCTCTGCTGCTTGCCAGCTTTTCTCGCTCTTCACTTGTAGAAACGTTTTTGGCTGGCCTTCGCGTAGCGTCTTGAAACCTTCGGTACCTGGGGCAATCGATCGGTAGTGGCAGAACACATCCTCGCCCGCTTCATTAATCAGGAACCCGAATCCTTTTGCATCGTTGAACCATTGGATTCCTCATGGTTGTGTAGTGCCGGGTTTCGGTTCCTACGCCGTTGCCCGGCGCGCTAACGATAGCACCTGATTCCATGCCAGCGATCCATTTCTATATGGCTCGTGTGAATAAATAGAGCTTTTTTTGCACTCCTACTGACCCCAAAAAAATCGGAAGCGCTAGCATTCTCATAGTGAAAAAATCGGTTTTAGCTGCCACTGCTGCATCATTCCAACGATTGAACGGTTAACTAAAGCATCATGCTGATATGTTCTCTGGTCATTGGCAGAGTCTCTGCCGCGTAGCGCCAATTTCGTCTTGATCGGCGCGGTGAAATATTTGATTGCGACCAAATTGGTAGCTGGGTCATTTTCTACACAGAGTCGGCGTGCGAGAGCCTCAATATCCAGCCAGCGACAGTAACCTAGTCTTTTCAGGCAACCGAAATACAGATTGAAGCCGTCTATGTAGGCTATCGTGCGCACATGTGATACTTCGCTATTTTTTGTGCCCCAGAAATGACAAAACCACCCGAAGGTCCGTCCCTTCCGCCGTTTAGAATGCCAAGACCGTCTTATGACGGTTTTTTTCGCCTGAAATCAAGGGATTATCCTGTTTTACTGGCACTATGGTGCGTGACGTTTCCAGCTTTTGGCTTCTTCCACCCGATGGCAACTCAAACTGCCTCTAACAACCCCCGCGCAATACTGCTACTCGTAGCAAGGTGGGTAACATAGCCTCCTTTAATCGCCGCCCGCGCCGATATTGCCCGCCCATGCCCGGCAGCAATCAGTAATCCGGTTTCTTTGTGCCGCATCTGGTCAAGCGTGACACCGATCATGCGTTCTTCTGTGTCTGCGACTACCGGGTTGCCTTCTGAATCAATCAAGCGCCCGCAGATAACGCCTACTGCACCTTTAGCGGTATAACGTTTAAGTTTTTTGGGATCGATCAAGCCGGTTTTAACGACGTGGGCACCGTCGACACAAGTACCACAGGCGAATAGTGTTTTATTGCAAGCGGCCAGTGCGGCTAACTGCTCTGCAACCACTGGCTCGGCACATAAGATATCGCGTACCGATTTTTCGGAAAGTAATAACGGCACGTGAAGATTAATACAATGGCCATCAAGCTTTTGTGCAAGCAAGGTAGTGCAGGCTTCGGCAGCGAAACCCGGTGAGGCAGGTCTTGATCCCACCAGTTGAACCACGGTGAGTGCATCAATAGGGTTTCGTGTCATCTGCTGGGCTAGCTGGTAAACGGTTTCACCCCAGGACACACCGAGCTGGTCACCGGGCTGTAACAGGCGTGGCAACCAATCGGCAGCGGCACGTGTAACACGGGCAACTTCGCTGTTTACACCCGGCTGGTCATCCGGTACCACCAGCGCACCTTGCAGCCCGTAGGCCTGACACAGTTCATCCGATAGTTGGTGGCCGAGGAACACATCATTGTTTAAATAAACACGGACCCAGCCGCGCTTTCTGGCTTCACTAAGATAGTTCACTACTGATGCACGACTGATTTGCATGCGAGTGGCGATATCGTTTTGATTCAGGCCGTCGTGGTAGTACAGCCAGGCGGCTTCAATGAACGGGGCATCATCCCGTTGCGTCAGGCCTGCGGGTTCAATGCCACTTTTGTTTGACTGTTGCAGCCTGGCTTTACTCAAGCTAGTCCCTTATGTTTCAGGCGAATTCAGGAAAGAGTTTCGCAAGTCCTGCCGCACTGGCCGGGCTTATGCCGCGCTCAGTGATGAGTCCGGTCACCAAATGATTCGGGGTCACATCAAACGCTGGGTTGCCGCCAGGTGTGCCATCCGGCGTGACCTGAACCAGCGCGATATTTCCGTTATCATCTTTGCCTTGTATGTGGGTTGTTTCGCGGAGGTCGCGTTCTTCAATCGGAATCTCTGCGACTCCGTCAGTGACCGTCCAGTCAATGGTGGGTGAGGGCAGCGCAACATAGAACGGTACGTTATTATCTTTCGCAGCCAGTGCTTTTAGGTAGGTACCAATCTTGTTGCAGACATCGCCACGTCGGGTAGTACGATCAGTGCCGACTATCACCATGTCAACGTGGCCGTGTTGCATGAGGTGACCACCAGCGTTATCAGTGATGTAAGTGTGCGGTACGCCATGGCTGCCTAACTCCCATGAAGTCAGGGCACCCTGATTACGCGGGCGGGTTTCATCAACCCATACATGCAAATTAATACCGGCATCGTGCGCGTGAAACATAGGGCTGGTTGCAGTCCCCCAGTCAACAGTTGCCAACCAGCCTGCATTACAGTGAGTCAGCAGTTGCACAGGTTCACCGGCTGGCTTATTGGCAGCGATTTCTCGTATAAGCTGCAGTCCGTTAACACCGATATTGCGATTGATCTCAACATCTTCATCGGCGATTTCATGAGCAAGCTTCAGTGCGGCTGAAGCCCGTTCGGCTTCCGGTAGTGGTTGCAAAAACTCGCGGCAACGATTGAGTGCCCAACGCAGGTTTATTGCTGTGGGGCGGGTTTTTTCAAGGAATGTCCATGCATTATCCAGGTTTGTATTCGTCGGGTCTTCGGCCATCGCCCGTGCCATGCCATAAGCAGCGGTTGCTCCAATCAATGGTGCGCCGCGAACACGCATTTCACTTATTGCATGGGCGAAGTCCTGCATGCTGGTGACTTGTTGCTCGCGAAGTTCGTGCGGCAGCCAGCGCTGATCGATGATCTCAAGGGCATTGGCTGATTCATTCCACCAAAGTGAACGGTAGTGTTTGCCATTAACTTTCACAGGAAATCCTTACTGTTATAGGTACGCGCCAGCGCACAAACTTCGTTGGCACTTTTGAATTCAGTGTGTCGATGAATAAGCTCTGCACCCATCATCAGGTTGCGTGCTTCGAGTGGTGCGCGTGTTGCGACATCTTCAATGTCTTCGAAGTCGGCGTTGTGTGCTAGAGATAAGCAGCGCCTGTGCATTTCGATTCCACAGATTGCCCAGGCATCCTGCCAGATACCAGCCAGTACGGCGTCGCAAGCCGGGGTGCTATCGTGACCCTGATCTTCAAACATTGTAGCTGGATATAACATGCCGGTTCGTTCGCTTGACCATAGTTGCCTGAACTCAGATGCAAACGTGCTGCAGGTTTCTTCAATAACGCCAAGTATCCAATCCTGATAATCATTTAGGTCATCACCGCGGTGGGCGGGTTGGCTGAAATACGCCATTAAAAAATTCGCACATAGCATTCCGATATCGAAACCCAATGGCCCGTACTGTACAAACTCAGGATCTATCACGCGTGAGTCAGTAGCAGTGGACATGATAGAACCCGAATGCAAATCTCCATGCAACATGGTTTCAGTGTTGGAGGCGAAGCGTTGAAGCATTTGTTGCACTTTAACTTTAAGGCCGACGTCAGCCCGAAGTTTTGCTACCACGTTGTCCAGGCCTTCCGTGTGACTGTTCAGTTCTGCCGCAAAATAGGGATCGGTAAACACCAGCCCTTCAGTGATGGCAGGGATTTCTACATTGCCTGCAAACAACGCCACATCCGTTTTTTTATCGGCGCTGCTCATTGATAGTTCAGAACCTCTGAACGCAGTTTGTGCGCAGAACACCCCCAGGAATTTTGCAAGCCCCGTTACTTTTTCACCGGCTATCAGTTTGCGCCGCAGAATAATATGCGGCTCCAGAAATTCCATCGCGATAAGTGCCTGCTCTTCATTGAAGAACACAATGGGTGGTACTGACTGTGGCGCGCGCGCGGCCTGGCGTGTTAATGCGTGGTATTCGTAGTAAGCACGATAAAGCGGCAGTGGCCAGCTATCTCCGACCAGTCTGACGTAAGGCAATGCCTGCTTGATAATCAGCTTGCCGGCAGACCCGCTAACAATAAACACAAGATTCAGATTGCCATCACCCACTTCTTTGACGTCCCAGGTGCTGGTGTCAGTGCCAACCCGTTCAGCAATTTCTGTAATCTTGCTGAGCCGTGCGGGCAGTGATTCAACGGTAAGGGGTTCGTACCCTGTGTTCTTGTTCATCGACGGTATCAACTCCGGTGACTTTAACGCACAGTAGAACAGGAAATACCCATATGTCAATTTGCTTGACATATGACTATCGGCGGGAGGAACATGGCATATCACATCGTTCCAGAGGAAAACGCGAAGTGCCTGCTCATGCACTTGAAGTCAGGGGGCTATTAAAAAGCTTCGGCAAAAACCGGGTGCTGAAAGGCATCGATTTGTCGCTCGACTATGGCTCAGTGACCGTATTGATGGGGGCGAACGGCGCTGGCAAGTCAACGTTGGTCAAGGTGGTTTGTGGTTATCACAACGCTGATGGCGGCAAGCTGGAACTGGCGGGTCAGCCATATGCGCCGTTGAGTGCAGCAGATGCCATCGCCAATGGTGTTGTCACCGTACATCAGTCAATTGATGATGGTGTTATTCCGGATCTGGATGTCGCCAATAACCTGATGCTCGACCGGTTGGCCGCGCCCGGCTCAGGTTTTTTTGTTCGCGAAGGTAAGCTACGTCAGCAGGCCCGACAGGTCGCTGAGTCTATGGGGATAGAGGTAGACCTTAAAGCGCGTGTAGCCGATCTGGCCGTGGCAGACCGACAAATGATAGCTATCGCCAGGGCGATGGCACGCAACCCCGAAGTGCTTATCCTGGATGAGCCCACCTCGTCGTTATCTGCAACCGAAGCCAATCGTTTGTTCGCACTGATTGACCGGCTGCGTGAAGCGGGGGTTGCCATCCTTTATATATCGCACCGTATGTCGGATATACGCCGTATTGCAGATCGTATTTTATGTATGCGTGACGGGGCGATTTCCGGTGTGTTTGAACATAAACCGCTCGACTATGAAGCAGCGGTGACAGCAATGCTTGGTCATCGTATGAACGAGGTTGATTTTACCGCTCAAAGTGGCAGCGAGCCGGTGATCGAACTTAAAGCACTTAAACTCACCACTGATGCGCAGGCAATCAACCTTACGGCACACGACGGTGAGGTAGTAGCGGTTATCGGCTTGCTGGGCAGTGGTAAAAGCCGGCTGGCAGAAGTGATCTACGGTATTAGCAGTGCTGTGAGTGGTGAAATGAAAATCGACGGCAAGTGGTACCAGCCTTCATCCGTATCGCAGGCGGTACAGCAAGGTGTGTTTATGTCGCCTAAAGATCGTAGTACTAACGCAGTGATACCGGCATTCGATATATCGAACAATATGACACTGCCGTTTCTTTCAGCGTTTAGCACCAGTTCTTTTCTCAGTGGCAGGCGACTCCGCAGCCGGACTCGTGAAATGAATGAACAACTCGGCGTGGTCTGCCAAAGTGAAACCGATGCGATCGGTACGTTGTCCGGGGGTAATCAGCAAAAAGTAATGATAGCGCGCTGGCTGATGGAGCCCTGCCGTGTGTTGCTGTTAGATGAGCCTTTTCAAGGGGTCGATATTGGCGCAAGGCGTGATATCGGCAGGCATATTCGCGATTCGGCCGATGGTCGGGCCACGCTGGTATTCATGGCAGAGATTGACGAAGCCATCGAAATTGCAGATCGTATTGTGGTTATGTCCGAAGGTTCTATTAAGGGCGAACATATAAACCAGGATATTGAACTGGCTTCATTGATCTCTGATATCTCCGGGTCTGAAGCTACACTGCCGGGACCAGCCCTATGAATGATCGTTTGTTAGATTTCTCGATTAAATATGGATTCCTGATCCTGCTTTTCGGATTGATAATTTTTTTTAGTGTGGCCTCTAACGGTTTTGCCAGTCCGCGCTCGGCAGCGTTTGTATTGCAGTCTGTTGCCATCACGGGAATTCTGGCGTTGGGAGTCACTTGCACGCTGGTGGTTGACGGTTTTGATCTGTCTATCGGTGCTGTTGCGACATCGGCGTTAATGTTGTCGGCCTACTCCATGGTGATTCTTGAGCACTCGGCTGCGGTTGCTGTATTGCTGTGTCTTTCTATGGGGGCGTTTGTAGGGTTGATAAACGGTTTGCTTATCGTCAGGTTTCGTGTGCCTGACCTCCTTGCAACACTGGGCATGATGTTTCTGTTGATAGGTTTGCAACGTATCCCAACACAGGGTAATTCTATCGCCACTGGTATGTCACTGGGTGATGGTGTAGTCGCTGAAGGCACTTTTAGTAAAGCGTTTCTATGGATTGGCCGGCACCGGTTTGATTTGGTGATCGAACGATTACTGCCTATGCCGGTAGTGATATTTTTACTCATTGCTGTATTGATCTGGCTGTTCCTCGGCTTTACTCGACACGGGCGCATGATGTACGCCATCGGCTCTAATGAGAGAGCCGCCAGTCTTGTCGGGGCGAAAGTTAACAACTACAAGATTGCGGCTTATATGATATCCGGAGTAACGGCCTCTGTTGGCGGTATTCTTTTGGCCGCGCGATTAGGGCGTGGCGATATTGCCAGTGGTAATAACTTATTACTGGACAGCGTGGCAGCTGCGCTGATTGGCTTTGCCGTTCTGGGTGCCGCCCGGCCAAACGCCTTTGGTACAGCTATTGGCGCATTGTTCGTCGGCATTCTTTTACAGGGTATGACCATGATGAACGCGCCTTACTATACCCAGGACTTTGTAAAGGGTGCTGTGCTGGTAGCAGCACTTGTATTTACGTTTTACCTGGCTTCGCGCCGAACCGGCGCGGGCCGATAATCCATCACCACAAGAGAGAGGATCCATCACATGTTAAGACGAAATTTTATGGCGTTGGCAGGCGCTGCCACTATCCTGTTTGGCAGCGGTCAGGCAATGTCGCAGGATATGCCCGCACCCTTTGACAAAGCCGCTGATGTAAACATTGCGCTGGTACGGTATCTATCAACCGGTGATTTTTTTCAGGCCTATCTATCCGGTGTAGAAAGCCAGGCAGCGGCTCTGGGCGTTAACCTGCGTGTGCTGGATAGTCGGCAGGATGCAGCGCTGCAGGCAGATATGGTTGATCAGGCGATTGCACTTGGTGTGGACGGTATTGTTATTCAACATGGCTTGACCGAATCCATGAAAGAAGCTGCACAACGTGCTGTGGATGCCGGTATCAAGGTAGTGGCCTTCGATGTTAACGTTGAAAATTCTGCTATTCCTCAGATAGAACAATCCGACTATCAGTTAGGTAAGCTGGCACTTGAGCAGGCGGTAAAAGACAATGGTAATAACTTTACTGCGGGATACGTATACGTCCCTGGTATTGCACCGTTAGATCGTCGCCATGTTGCCTGGGAAGAAACCAAAGCCGCCAACCCGGATATCACTGAAGTTGCACAGTTTGGAACGCTTGATAATCCTATCGCCAACTCAGTTGCGAATCAGGCGCGTGCAGTATTACAGGCGAACCCGACTATAAACGTAGTGTTTGCACCCTATGATGAATTTGCCAAAGGGGTGAAGATTGCCGTTGATGAAGCGGGCTTAACCGATGATATCGATATTTACTCAGCTGATGTTTCAACTGCTGATATCTCTGCTATGCGTGAACCCGGCTCTGCATGGGTTGCTACGGTTGCGACCAACCCGGCTGTTGTGGGTGAAGTATCGGTGCGCGCACTGGCATTAATGCTTGCCGGGGAAAATCCGGGTGAGTCAGTTGTAGTGCCGCCAACACTAATCACCCAGTCTTTCCTGAATGATCAGGATATTAAAAACATGGATGATCTCGGGGCCAATATGCCGCAGTTCCAGCACGCTGATGTTGCGATGGCAGACTGGATGCCACTACCGGCGCGTTAATCGAAAAGTTTGCATAGAAGTACCCCGGCCATTCAATAGGCCGGGGTTCTAATGAGAAGCTGTATCCTGGGAACTATCACCAGCGGCAATAACTGTCTAGGCAAACTTAGATAACGCTTAGGATGTCGTCATTCCTTTTCTGCGGCTATCAATTCGAACGTTTCAGGTATGTTCGGATCTTATTGTCACTGATGGAGTGTTGCAGCAGTTCCAATGCGACAAACCTTTGGGCCCGTGGTCAATCCGGGTGAGGGTCAATCGCAATCTTGCCGCTTACTGACTGTAAGTGGTTTTCATAGCGTCTTGCTGTCAGTGTTTGTCGATGAGCTGACTGGTACAAGTCTGAGGATTGAAGTCCGAAGCGCTATTGTTGTGAATAGCAGAACACAGTGTTCTGTTGTGCAGTACTACCAAAAGCGAACCATCTGCATCAGACTATCCCTGCGCAAGCCTTGCATGACAGCGCGATCTTTGCGCGCACACAGGGGTCTTGCTCTGCCGGTTCCGTACGCCCGACTCGCCCCTTTTACTATTTTCGCCTGCGAAAGTGATCACAGGAATACTCAATGGCAACAAGTGATGCGCCTATTTCAATCGGGTCAGTTACGCTGATTGTAAAGCGGCTGGAGAAGGTCGCTGACTTTTACCGCGATATTATCGGACTGAACGAATTATCACGCGATAAATCGACCTGCACGATGGGGCAGGGCGAAAACACGTTGCTTAAATTGATAGAAGATCCTGCAGCACGTCACTATCCCGGTGAAGCCGGGCTATATCACACTGCGTTCCTGCTGCCGCATCGTGCAGCGCTGGGTTCGTGGTGTATTCATGCGAAAGAGAAAAGGGTAAAACTGGATGGTGCAGCGGACCACGCGGTTAGTGAAGCGCTGTATCTGAACGATCCGGAAGGTAACGGGGTTGAAGTCTATGCAGATCGTGATCGGTCCGAATGGACCATTGATAAAGACAACATAAAAATGACCACCGAGCGACTGAACCTGTCTGCCTTAAAGGCGACAGCCGAAGATGTGTGGGGTGGCCTGCCGGATGATTCAGTGATTGGTCACGTTCATCTTCAGGTAGGTAATGTTGCACAGGCTGACGACTTTTATCAGGGCAAATTAGGGCTTGACCGCACAGCGGGTTTCGATCAGGCGAGCTTCTACAGTTCTGGCGGTTATCACCATCACCTTGCCGGCAACATATGGCATAGCCGTGGATCACAAGGCCGTCCGTCGGGGGCAACCGGCCTGCAGGAAATAGAACTGAAAGTAGATGATCCGGAGCTTTGTTTCACTGAACTTGAGGATCCCTGGGGCATCAGGTTGCGATTCTCTGCAAGCTGATTTAACCGCACCCTTTAAGGTAAAAACACAAATGGAAACCATATAATAATGAAACCGATAATTGCTGATAATAAACCTGCGGCGGTTAACCTGACCAAAGGTGAAGAGTACTTTTTTTGTGCTTGTGGAAAATCCTCGAATCAACCATTCTGTGATGGTTCTCATGCGGGTACAGAGTTTACCCCTAAGGCGTTTACCGCAGATGAAGATGGTCAGGCATTTCTGTGTCAGTGTAAGCACACTAAAAACCAGCCTTTTTGCGATGGCACCCATAAACAATTCACCGACGATCAAGTGGGTACCGAGGGCCCCGGTGTATCGGGGGGTGCTGCTGATGAAGCGCCTGTTGCCAGTGTCACCGCAGAGGAGCCAACAGTAGTACAAATACATCAGCTGGCGCGTGAGGGGCTGAGTAAGGTGGGGCATCATGGGCCGATGACATCAATGGGTGTGCCCAGAAATACATTGCCGCACTGGGACGATTTGCAGCTGATGGTGGCTCAGATGGCGACTAAACCATTGATGGATGAAGATGTGGTCACTACCGAGCTGGTAATAGGCCCGCAGGCAAAGCGGCCGCTCAAGCTGAAAATACCCTTGTTTGTATCAGACATGAGCTTTGGTGCGCTATCTGAGGAAGCTAAAGTATCTTTAGCAAAAGGGGCTGAGCTTGCAGGCACCGGTATTTGTTCCGGTGAAGGTGGTATGTTGCCGGAAGAACAACAGGCTAACAGTCGTTATTTCTATGAGCTTGCCAGTGCGCAATTTGGTTATAGTGAAGACGCGTTAACCCGGGTGCAGGCATTTCACTTTAAAGGCGGGCAGGGGGCTAAAACAGGCACCGGTGGTCATTTACCCGGAGCCAAAAACAAGGGAAAAATTTCTGAGGTCCGCGGCATCCCTGAAGGAACAGCAGCGATATCTCCACCGACGTTTAAAGATCTTCATACCACCGCAGATTTTAAAAACTTTGCTGATCGGGTCAGAGAGATTACCGGGGGTATTCCCATCGGTTTTAAATTAAGCGCCAACCACATCGAACAGGATATTCAATTCGCGCTTGATGCATCAGCGGATTATATTATTTTAGATGGTCGTGGTGGCGGCACCGGTGCTGCACCTGAAATTTTCAGAGACCATATCAGTGTGCCGACTATTCCTGCTCTGGCGCGCGCCCGGCGTTACCTTGATAAGCAAAACGCCAGCGGTCGGGTGACATTAATTGTGACTGGCGGGTTGCGACTTCCCATTGATTTTGTAAAAGCGATGGCATTGGGTGCTGACGGCGTTGCTGTCTCTAACAGTGCCATGCAGGCAATCGGCTGTGTGGCAGCACGAATGTGTAATTCCAATAATTGCCCTGCGGGTATAGCGACACAAAAAGCCGATCTTCGGCAACGGCTTAACATTGAAAAATCATCACAGCAGTTAAAGAACTTTTTCGACGCATCGAGTGAATTAATGCAGGTGATGGCGCGCGCTTGCGGACACGATGACCTGTCTAAGTTTAATCAAAATGATCTGGCCACATGGAAACGTGAGATGGCTGATCTTTCCGGAGTGCGTTATTCCGGTTTTGGCAATGAGTCAGCGTAATCTGCTTACTGTTACAGGCTGAGTTTGTGTGAGAAAACGGGATCGCTTGATCCCGTTTTGCATTGACGAACCCGTTTTCCTACCTGGTGCGGAACCATGGATGTTTTCGGTGATCCTGATCCGATCCATAAAGCTGGTCAATAACGGGATTTAAGCTGATCGAGTAGTGATTGATACCGGCAGCGGTAGTAATGGGTGCAACAACTGGTAGCTGCTGCTGTATTCGTTGATGCGATAAAAAATTCAATTCAGCTTTGCGGGTTTGTCGCTCTTTCCAGTGAAAAGCTAAAGCGCGTGCCGTTGCCAGTGTTCTCTGCTTTAAGATCACCACCATGTAAATCGATGATACGCTGGGTGATCGTGAGGCCAAGGCCTGCGTTTGAACCCTCATTGTGTTCGTTATCAGCGCGGTGAAAACGTTTGAATATATTATCAATCTGGCTTGGGTCAATGCCGGGGCCATTATCTTCAATAGTAAAGTTCACCCGTTCGGTACCGTCCGCGGTAGATGTTAAAACACTCAGCTTTACCTGTCCGCCTTCCTGCGTGTACTGAAGTGCATTGCCGGCAAGATTGCTGATGGCTCTATCGATCATCGCAAGATCACCCTTGATCAGCAATCGTGATTGTGTGGTGTCAAAATTGAGATCAATATTTTTAGTATGAGCCAATGGCTGGTATCCCTGAATAACATCACTGACGATATCATTCAGTGAGAATACTTCGGTATTGAGTTTCTCTGCGTAGTCATCGAGTTTAGCAAGCTCGAATAGATCGCTGATCAGGGATTGCAAGCGCTTGCTGTGCTTGAGTGAAACATTCAAATAGCGTTGCCGTTGTTCATCATCCAGTGCATCGTATTTATGCTGCAACATTTCAAGATAGCCTTGTGTTGCGGTCAGCGGTGTGCGGAGATCGTGCGATATGTTGGCGATAAAAGAACGCCTGTTTTTGTCTTGTGCCTGTAGTAACTCAAACTGTTCAGCAATGCGTTTTGCCATTGCATCATAGCTTTTGCCCAGGCTGGAAATTTCATCGTTACTGCTGTCTTGTGCGATTTCGCTATACACCTGGGAAATCTTATAGCCCGAGTTTTGAAAATCCCCGATCAGACAGCTTAGTATGTGCAGTCGGCTGGTAATGCGTTTAAAAATATAAAGACCAGCCAGCAGAGACACCAGCAAACTGCCAATCAGTGCGTATATACCGATCGTTGAAATTAATTCATTAGGGCTATCGCTTTTAGTATTACTGCCGCGTAGTGTCACATAAAGATAGCCGAGTGGTTTTTCGCCGGCGCTAAGTGTTGCAACAGAAAAAGTAACCGGGTTGGCATTTGAAATCGGGTCTTGCGCAAAGAGTGGAAAATCACGATCCCCTTTCAGGAATTCTGTTAAGGGATTCAGGTTAATAATTTCAGATTCGAGCGGTTCCATTCCGGATGATGAAATTATTTGCCCTTCAGGATCGAGCAGGTATAGCTCAACGTCCGGGTTCACAATTCTCATCGAGCGGAATAATAGCTCGGCGTATTGGCCGTCAATTGATCCGGCTACCGTCTGTGGTATTTCAGCAGCCAGATTGGCAGCCAGATCTACATTTTCTCTTTGCACATCGCCAATCAGGCTTTGCCGTGTCAGTGAATATGAAATTGCAGAATAGACAATTGCTGTAACGAAGAGCAGTAATATCAGGGTCAGGGCAAGCTTGGCATAGAGTGACCTAAGCGACATTATCTGCTCTTTTCGCAAATTCGTATCCGACTCCCCAGCGGGTCAGAATATATTCGGGTTCATGAGGGTCTTTTTCGATTTTTGTTCGGAGACGATTGATGTGCGAATTCACCGTGTGGTGGTAGCCTTCGTAGCTATAGCCCCAGACCTTATCAAGTAGCTGCATTCTTGAGAACACGCGCCCGGGGTTGATCACAAAGTAGTGCAAAAGATCGAATTCTTTTGGTGTGAGTTCTACTTCCTGCTTATCAATAAACACCCGGCGATTCTCTATATCGAGTGATAGAGACTTAAAATCGATGAATTTTTCTGTCTCTTCAGTGGATTCTGATTCTTCACTGATTCTGGCTCTGCGCAATAGCGCTTTGACTCTTGCCACTAGCTCTAGTGTGCTGAAAGGTTTGGTCATGTAATCATCAGCACCAAGCTCAAGACCCAGTACTCGGTCCAGTTCAGATGATTTTGCTGTGAGCATCAGAATCGGGATCTGACGATTAGTGCCGCGGACTGTGCGGCAGATCTCGAGCCCGTCTACTTCCGGCAGCATGATATCGAGTATCAGCATATCGAATGATTCAGTGGTGGCACGCTCTAGAGCTTCACGGCCGTTGGCGATACAGGTGACATCACACATGATATCTTGTAACTGTAAGCTGACTAGCTCTGCCAGGTCCGGGTCGTCTTCGACCAGTAGGATTTTTCGTTGTGAAATGATCGTGTCCTCGCAAGTTGGCGAATTGGCCAGAATGCCAGAGAGTGTACTAGACCGCTCTGAAAAGACTATTCTGGCGAGATAACAATATTCTAACAAAATAGTGATTATTGAACCCGCTGTTACCTGACGGTGGGGAATCCGGGTTGCGCGTCATGCGTTTTTCGCAGACGGAGTTTTAATATTTACAGTGCGCAGGGTGGCAAGGAACAGTAGTATTCTTTTTCCGGGCAACTGTTGAGTACTGAATTGAATTTAGAGCAATATTTTAACGAGAGTGAAGGCTCGCTTTCATTCACTCGCGAAAACGCCAGTGTGTTTGCGAAGCTGGTGGCGGGTGATTTTAACCCGATCCATAACCCGGAGGCGCGCCGGTTCTGCGTGCCCGGCGATTTACTATTTGCGGTTTTTTTATATCGCCATGGAGTCGCCGGCTCGATGCATTTTGATTTTCAGAATATGGTTGATGATTCGGTCACGCTGCAGGAGCGCGATGACGATGGCGTTGTTGTATTGAGTGCAGATCAAAAACGTGACTATCTGGCGGTGAGCGTGGCGCAACCGATGGATGCATCAAGTGCTGCAATTGAAGGGCTTATCAAAGCTTACGTACAATTTTCTGGTCAGACATTTCCTTTTCTATTGGTTGATCTGATGAAAGAGCACCAGGTGATGATCAATCCTGCAAGGCCCCTGGTGCTTTATAAAAGTATGGAAATTAAGCTGAGTGAATTACCCGATGATCAGATATCACTGGAGTTCACTGGTTCAACCCTCGATGCGGAAGGCAAGAAAGGCCAGGTGGGTTTGAACTTTGATATCTTCAGCGCCGGTCACAAGGTGGGGACGGGTAACAAGAAAATGCTGCTGGGTGGGTTGATGCCCTATGATCAACAGAAAATTGATGATCTGGTTGATGAGTATAACCGGATAAAATCGGACTACTTAACCGCCTGATTCCACCCTGCATGAAATCGCCGCAAAATTATTTAACGCTGAATATCAGCGCATTTCAGTGATCAGTCAGGCTACACGGCGGTGACTTCCGCGCTGGGCGGTATCTGCCTGTTTGCGATGGTGATAATGAGTATCGCCAACGATGTGATTGGCTCCGGGTTTGACCATTGGCCGCCATGGTTGGCAGGTATATTCGGATGGATAGCAGCACTCCTATTACTGCCACGAGTCAGTATTACCCAGCGCTGGCAAACGGGCATTATTGCGGTGATCGGGATACTGCTTATGCTGGTAGCGATCAAGGCTGGCACTACCATCGATATCGCTGGAGCGATTGGCAATAATGCAGGCTTGATTTCAATGATTGTCTCAGTGGGTTTTTTACGACTGGTGACGCTGAGTTCTGAAAAAACAGCTGACTTACCGGTTGGACCGGGTGCCTACTATAAAACCCTGTTGGGGGTGAGTTTGTTCGGTGCCGTGATCAATATCTCTGCGCCAATTATTTTTGCTGATCGATTATCCGTTCCGAATGGCTTGAATCGATTGACCTCGCAATCGATTACCCGAATATTCTCAGGCTGCTCGGCATGGTCTCCGTTTTTCGGTGGTATGGCGGTGGTAATTACCTATGTCCCCGCTCTAAGTTTGCCTGTCGTTATGCTGTCGTGCTTTCCATTTGCTCTACTGGGGTTTCTGGTTGTTGCAACAGAGGCGCAGCTTCGGTACCGGGAACAGTTGCAAAGCTTTCGTGGTTACCCGGTGCAGTTTGCAAGTTTATGGGTGCCTGCCGGGTTGGCTGTCATGGTTATTTTTCTGACTAAATTAGTGCCCGGGTGGTCGGTACTGACCAGTATTTCGGTGTCTGCGTTAACGTTAACAGCGGTAACACTGCTTTTGCGTTGGGGGGGCATACAAAGTTTCGCAATTTTGCGTACGCAGATCACCGGGCAATTGCCACGGACTGTAAATGAGTTGGTGTTGTTTCTGGTGGCCGGGGTGCTGGCTGCTGGTATCGCCAGTGTGATTAATGCGGGTCTGGTGTCGGTTCCTTTCACCGAATTCAAGGCGCAGGAAGCAGTGATATTGCTGGGTGCAATGATACTTCTGGCTGTGTTCGGGGTGCACCCGGTAGTCACGGTATCCGGGGTGACACCGCTGCTGATGACGCTGCAGCCTGATCCCAACCTGTTGGCGGTGACATTTTTATTTGCGTGGAGTCTTGGAACCTGCGGTAGTCCCTTATCCGGCACGCACCTGGTGTTTCAAGGTCGCTACGGGATTCCCGGTTGGAGAGGGGCAAGCTGGAACTGGCACTATGTTGGCCTGATGTATCTGCTGGCGATACCGATGTTATACATCATACAAAGGGTAGTATGACTTGGGCTGTTTACATCGCGTTGATGGTTAGCCTACCCAGTGCCGGTGCGGGCCGGTATCGATATGTGAGAAATTGGATTTTTCGTAGTATCCAACGCCACCTACCCGAAGCTTGAGGCCGGCTTTTTTAATAAGCAGTGTGTCGACACCTGGAATTCTTATGTCGATTGCCTGGCCTCTGATATGAAAGCTATTCTTTGCCACACCCGAATTGATCAGCGCGAGCTTCCGGTTGGTTTCTTCTGAACGGTAGCCGGAAATTACACTGATTGGATTACGGTTTCCGATGCGTTGATTAATAAGATAGAGGATCGACATGAGCTTAGGATCCATCTTTTTGATTCCACCGGTTCGGTGATCACGCATTAAGTTGTTAATTTCAGCCAGTGCAGTCGTATTGTATTTTCCATCTGCCCAGAAAACGGTATCAAGATGCTCTGTGGTATGCAGATTATAAAAACGCAAACGCAGTTCGGGATAGCTGGAAGTCTGTGCAATAGCGTTGCTAAGTGGAACAGCTGCAGCGGTCAGTGCGGAGATCAGCGCCAGGCGTCTTTGATTGCTGAACCTGGCTGGCGTTTTTGTGGAGCGGAACATTGGGATACCTGAGAGGGAGACAGCTTCTGACGGGATCAACATCGGAACGATAACCCATTTCAACGATTAAATTGCTGCCTGATACACAAGTTTGAGAACTTTATCGGGGTGACCCCAATAGATTGATCAACTTGGTTCTTTAGCTGAAGGCTGAAAGTTGAGAAGGTAGTGTGCGGGTTCGACGCATGAAGCGTGACGAAATCGAGCGAGAAACGCCAAAAGTGGAAATACTGGACTATATTCCGATTTTGGAGATTGTGATTAACCAGACTTGTCTATTGGCGACTGATTAGTGTCGGTAGCTGATTTACTAGAAAAATTCATCTTCACAAAAGTTTGTAAAGGTCTTTTGTGTAAGCTTTTCCTTACTAAGTGTTTCGGAAAAGATAAGCCAATAGCAGGGTTCAGTCTCCGGTTGTATGCCTGACTGACTTGCACAGCGAGCGACCAGATTCGTGATTGGCCAGGGTTGTCCCCATATTCGGATTGTTATGAAAAATAAATGGTCATCAAAGAAAGTAAAAAATTTGCAGTTATGGCTCGCTCAGCGCTGGCCAAAACTATTTGCTGAGAAGCCGGACCAATTGCCGCTGTCGTTGTCGATCCACAAGGAGATTTTGCAATATCGCGATGAAAACCCCGACTTGTCCTGTCGCCTGCTCAATGAAGCGTTAAAGCGGCATGTGACAGGGTACGGGTACCTTTACGGTATGCAAAAGTATTCTCATCGCTATGATCTGGCGGGAAATCAGGTCGCTAAAGTGTCAGCGATACATCGTGGGTGGGCCAGAAGCACGTTACGCATCAAACAAAAGCTGGCACAGAAAGTCCGCAAGGAAAAAATTGCCAGCCTAAAGGCAGCGCGAAGAACAGCTATCGTGCGTAAAGTCGATTGTGAAAATCTGCTCGAACCTAAAAGATCCGCTCCTGTGATCAGATATAAGCCATCAAGAAAAAAGCGGGTGCTTCGCGAAACTGATTTAGCCAGTTGAGGCCATTGTGGCTGGGACGATTACCGGGTAGGGAAGCTACCCGTGCTGAGTGATTGCAGCCAGGCACTGGATGGCGAACTTATTATCGTCGAGGGGAAGAGTGCTGCCAGCGCAGTGCAACGGGTTCGGGATCGGCAGACCCAGGCAGTTATTTCAATGCAGGGCAAGATACCCAACGCGCTTTCGCCCGGCGCTGCAAAAAAGTTGTTAGGCAATGTTCAGATACAACAGTTGCTGGTGGCTCTGGATCCCTCCGGAACGGGTGAATTACCACTGGATAAAATTCGCTACAAAACACTGCTGTTGTTAAGTGATCCGGATGCAGATGGACTTCATGCCAGAGCTCTGCTGATACTGTTTTTTTTTACACATCTGCGCTCAATCGTAGAGCGTGGTTTGCTCTTCATTGCCACTCCGCCGCTGTACCGGATTCAGAGCAGCGTGTTGAATAAAACAGCTATCGCTTATACAAAATCAGAATACGAATACACAATTAAAAGTCTGGCAGATCAAAATGAGCACCATCCTGAGGTAACCAGGTATAAAGGGCTTGCGAGCTTAGACCAGCAGACGTTGCATCATTACTGTCTCAACCCGCAAGGCCGAAGAGTCAGACAACTCAGTGTGACTGACTGCGAGGCCATGCTTACCAACATGCGAAAAATAAAGTCGTGACTAGAAGTTTGGGTATTCGGACCAGTAGACGCGTTTAACCAGGTCTTTGCTGTTGAGTTGCATCAGGCTATTCGCTCCGGAGATTGCTAGAACCTGTAGCTCCTTTAATACAACGATGCCCTGGTCATTTGGGTTGCCAGACTCAATAAACAAGGTTTGAACCGGTGCAGGAATACCGCCACCGGGGATAAGTTTATTGCGGTCTGCTTTTGTAAGATTATCCTCATCGCCACCCGCTAATCCCGCCACGGGTGTTGCGTCCCATAAATTAACTGCCCAGAAAATTCCAAATCCGATTTCTGGTGCACAGCCTTCCGGTGTTCCCCCGGGGACATAGCTTGCAAACAGTATTTTATTGTCAAACGTCACAGAGCTACCGAGAACTTTTTCACCAGTGCGCTTCATCTCGATAAACCAGCCGTCAGCTACTGCGAGTTCCTGTTCTGCCTTCTCGATATCGGAGTCCGAGCCTTCCCCGAGTACATTGCTGGTCGCGTTGAACAAATCACCTTCGGTGATCGCTGAGTACTCACCTGATGGATCAACAGTGCCGGTTGCGCTAATTGTGGTGCCCTGTGTTCCGTAGTGGTATTTGCCATCTGCATCGATGATTGGCTCAAACGGATAGCGAATCAAATAAAATCGATCTTCAATGGCGGTATCCAGTGGATGTGCCTGATAGCCGGTGCCCATGGCGATATTGATATTCTTCACGCCCAGACGATTCGATGTAGAAATATCCGGTGAGTGATAAAAGCGTCTGGCGTCTGAAATAACAGCATCGGTCCCCATGTCAGCCACTATACCGCCATGCACCATATTTCCGACGGTACCGGCGCTTTCATCGATATCAAATCGCCAGATTCGCCCACCCATGTCACCCGCATAGATTTGGTCAGCCGTTCCATTGCCATCGGTATCGACAGTTCGCGGGGTTGAAGGGAAGCTGTAAGTCATGTCATCAAAGGACTTGGTTTCACTGCCGGCTTTCGGGCCGCCACTCCAGATTAAAGCGCCGGTGTCTGCATTGACGATGTAGATTGCCCGTCCCACCGCATCTGGGGTTCGTGTAACGTGATTGTCCTGATCACTGTCATAACCACCGCCAAAAATAAGTACTTTGGTTTTTGTACCCAGATAATTGATCGAGGTAACAGCCGCCTTAGACCATGTTTCCCCCAATTCGCTGAAGCCGCTGATGTTATTGGAAATTTTCCACTTGAATTTTGGAGCGTCTTGATCGGTGATGTCCAGTGAGTAGTAGCTTCGTCCTCCTCTGCGCATGCCAGCGTACAGGTACACATGATCGCCCTCTTCAATCGTGCCATTGTAGTTCTTATCTTCAGTCCACAATGACAAGGGTCCATCAAGACCATAGACTTTATCGTGGGAGGGATTGCTTTCGTATAAAGGGTTCAGGTTGGGAATTAACTCTTCGGGAATGAACGAGAATACTTCATCTCCATCATCAGTCGATATCGCATGCAAAAAACCATCGTTAGTACCGAAGTAGATCACTGAGTCCGGATTCTCGGAGGTTCCGCTGTAAGTGATAATCACCGGTTGTGAATGCAGTGGATCACCGACATGGTAGCGTGGCTCGCTGATATTGTTATCCTTGTCTACGTCTTTTATATCGTAGCCGAGAGCCCAGTTGAGAATGTCTTGTCTCAGCTGCGTTTCTGTGCCGTTCAAGCCCAGGTCCATGGTTGTGATCAGGTCGTTATCAGGTGAAAATTTATTAGAGGTGTGAAGCAGGTTTGCGTTGGACCCTGTGTAGGTATAAACATTTCGGGTAGATGGTGTTAGTCGGCCAGCGGCTCCGCCTCTGGCGACTATGTTGCCGTCAGGGGAAGCGGACCAAAAGCTTTGAGAGTCATCTTTGAAGTTGCCGGTGTCACTGTTAAGCGCGGGCTCGTTGTTTCTATCATGCAGGGTGGCAGGGTTGCCGGAAAAATCATAACGTTTCAGATTGCCATTCCAATCCGGGGTACTTCTGGGCTGGAAAAGGGCAAGGTAAATATCACTTCGGTGCGATACTTTGGAAAAGTTATCAACCGTGGCGCCAGGGGCGACAAATGAGGAGCCATCATCTTGTACAGAGTCGATGATATTGGATAATGCAGCGCTGAGTTGTGAAGCCGTGTCCGCTGTGTAATAACCGCCGCCGCCTTCAGTGGCAACATCCTTCAGCCACTGTGTTGTAAAGTTAAAACCAATCGTGTGGGTGGTAATCATTTGCTCGCCACCGAAGGTGTGCTGGTCATGAGTGCTGAGGTAACTGGCGATTTCTTCCCCGCAAGTTCCTCTGCCGTTAGTCTGATCCACGCACCCTTCACCCGTTAACGCCTTAACTTCATTGGCGGCGTCAGTGTCGGCGTTGGGTTCCCCGTCTGTCAGAAGCACGATATGGTTGGTTTGGCACTCATGGGTAAAGGGTGATATGTAAGTTGGCGATCCTGTTATGTGCTCAGAAGCGCAGTACTTCCCATCGGGTGCGTTGATATTACAGTTCGGGTCGCGAACTACGGTTCCACCAGTATAAGAATCTGGTGATGAGACTCTAGAGTATCGTCCCCAGTAGTAAGGGCTTCCGGTGTAGTTTGTATTCGAATAACGATTCAAACCATACTTGACCTGGTCGCCTGCAAAATAGCGTCTTGCCTCTAACATTGCACCCACGGTTGGTGTGCCGTGGTAGGCAACCATAGAATCAATTTCCTGGATGATTTCTGACCGTACATCAGTGACGGGGCCGCTTATTTTGTCCTGAGCGTTTTGAATTTTGCTTTTAAATTTAATTTTCAATTGCGCGGCTTTTGACGGACTGCTGTCGTAGCTCAGAAAGTTATGTCCGCCGGATCCGTCGTCTTCCAGAATAAAAACCATCGGGTTGCCGGTATTCCAATCGCTCTTGTTCACCAGGCCTTGAACCATATCCTTGATGGACGGGCTGATGACTTCTACATCAGAGGCGGTAGATATACCGTTCCAGGTAACGGAAGCTGTTTTTGGTCTGTTGGTGATGTTGTAAGAGCGTGCCTGCAGCGCAGCCGGATTCGCTACATCATGTGCGCTAAGTTTGAGAGGCGGGTAGGCTGAAAACCAGCCGTAGTTTTTTGTTGTCAGTGAAAACGTAGCGTCTACGATTTCGGCGTCTTTCGGGATATTGATCTCCGGAAACCTGAAGCCTGATACATAGCCGTAGCTTTGATAGGTCGACTTAGCCACAGGCGCTACTGAATAGTTGAGGCCAGTGCCGTAGCTGCTACCGTTGTATAGAAGCTCTGTAGCATCATCTTTTGGGTCTGAGATACGATGTACCAGTGTGCTGGTGGTGCAGCCGCCTGTATCAGAGACGTTGTCCAGCTTATATGACACCCTCAACTTGGGTGAAATACCGGAACCGCCGTCGAACGCATCTATCAAGCGTTCGCCCGTCCCCTTAATGATTAAACCCAGTGCGTTACCACCGCACCAACCCGTTTTGTTAACAACCAGTTGTACAATGCTTGAGAGATCGGGTGATTCGTAGCTGCCTTCATCATCCCACTGGGGAATAGCGTTCCAGTTAACCGAGTTGTAGGTCCGGTCACGCTGGCTGATGCTGTTTGTGGCGCTGGTAAATGGTGCAGAATCAGTAGCGTCTTCGGCGTGGAGAACAAGATTTGTTGTGGATGAGCTGTCACTGGCTGAAGAGATATCCAGTCGCGCATCGGTGATAGTAGCCCCTTGAGGAATTTGAAGGTCCGTAAATCGCAATCCAACCCAGGCGTTATCGCCGGTCGCGGGTTCGACGAATGAGTCTATGGATCGTTTATTAAAGCCTGGGCCTGACCAGTCTACGGTTAAACCTGCCCCACCGGTTCTTTCGAAATAAGTGACAACGATGGTGTGCTCACCAGGTTGAAGTGTGATCTTTCCTTCACGTGGTCTCATACCATGTAAGCCATCGTTTTCGACCACCATCTGATCATTAATAAACAACTGGCTGCCATCATCTGAGCGGGTATAAAACGTATATTCCCCGGCTGTTGGGATTTGCAGTCTTGCGTGCTGCCGGAAGCCGAAATAATCTGACTGGGTTGCCGGTGACAGGCTGAAATTTTCTAAGCTGCCTGCATCAACCGGTGTGAGCGTGTCGAAGTCAGGTAGGCTGGTCCAGCTGCCTTCGAAATATTCGTAGCTAACGGGCTTTGTGGCGCCTGAAACGCGTGATGTCAGAGCAATGGTCGGTTCTGAAACGTTGACGTCTCCGTTGGCAAGCTCAGTGGCATCGTCCCCACTGGAACCGGTATTTGACTGGGCGGTAAAAACAGCATCTTCACTACATGGCGCGCCGTTACATACTTGCTCGTCAATATTTCTGATCGGGTAGGTTATTCGTCCTCCACTGTCCGAGTGGCTGAAGCGCATTAGTCCGACGTTAACATTACTGGTGTTGTTGAGGACGGTCTTTAGCGATGACTTTAACCGCGACAGTCGAGTTGTAGTGCCGCTCGAAGTTCCGTCGTTGCAGGAACTGGATCTGACCGAACCGTTGGCGCAGTCATACCATGACATAGAGCCTGATCCATCGAGAATAAACAGTACGTTCGGCTGTATATCTGCAGTGCTTGATCTTCCGAAGAAAATTTCAGTGTCGTCAGCCCACAAGGGGTTGCCTGTAAGAAGTGTTAGCGCGAATACACAGCTTAAACAACGAAGTTTGGATAGACTGCCGAACATGCTGACCCTCGGTGTGCAGTAAAGGACAGATTTGTCCCCACTTAAAAAGTGCTGTACTTTCAGTACCGCTCATATAGAGGTAAGTCAGCGATTTTCTTTAGATTGGGCGAATCAGCAAAATTAAAAAATTAGCGGTGTTTCACGGCAAATTACAAAAACAAAGAAAATATTTATAAGTTTGAGAGGTTGGTATTGGGTCTGCACAAAGGGTGAATGAAGAAAGCTTGTGACTGGCCCGGGCATATTCAGGGGTAAAACGGTGTGTCCTGCGGTTCAAGGTGTAGTTTATCTTCCCGGTACGGATGTGCTTCTGCTAATGATTCGTTAAGTTCAAATCCAAGGCCTGGCTCAGTGGGTGGAATAACATAGCCTTCCTGCCAGTTGATCGGTCGGTTTAACAGATCATTATGAAAGCCGGACCAGTTTTCTATGCTTTCAAGGATCAGAAAGTTAGGGCAGCAGGCCCCGAGTTGAATGTTGGCCGCGGCTTCAACCGGTCCGCAATATAAATGAGGAGCTATCTGTGCGTAATGGGCTTCAGCCATACTGGCGATTTTTTTCGCTTCAAGAATGCCACCCACGCGACCCAGCGCCGGCTGTAAAATGGAGGCTGCCTGCAGTTCTAAGAGCCTTGAGAATTCGTATTTAGTGGTTAGACGCTCACCGGTGGCAATCGGAATACTGGTTTGCCGCGCAACTCGTGCCATTTCTTCGGGCTTCTCAGGAGGGACTGGTTCTTCAAACCAGAGCGGGTTGCTGTCTTCCAGTACGCGCGCCAACCTGATGGCACCTCCTGTTGTAAATTGACCATGCGTGCCGAATAGTAAATCTGCCTTGGTGCCCACGGCACCACGAATGGTTTCGACAAATTTTTTGCTGCGCTGAATAGATTCCAGGTCTGGTTGGTGTGGATCAAACGTGGTGTATGGACCGGCCGGGTCAAATTTTACGGCAGTGAACCCTTGGGAGACATATTCAACGGCACGTGCGGCAGCAGCATCAGGATCTGAGTACACGCTATCTGCAGGGCTATTCGCATCATTACCGTCTGCCGGGTAGAGGTAGGTATAGGAGCGCAGTTTTTCATGTACCCGCCCGCCAAGCAGCTCATAGATCGGTTTCTCTACCGATTTGCCTACGATATCCCAGAGAGCGATCTCAATACCGCTAAGAACACTGATCAATGAAATGTCTGGCCGTGATGAATAACCGCGCCCATAGACGTTGCGCCAGAGGGTCTCTATTCGAAAGGGATCAGTGTTCTCTACATGAGAGGTAAACACATCCTCGATCATGTATTTGATTACAGACGGTGCAAAGGTGGCGTTATAAACTTCACCGATACCGGAGATCCCGGTATCGGTAGTGAGTTTAACAAAGATGAAGTATCTGCCGCCCTTATGAGGCGGAGGGTTGCCTACAATATAGGTGGTTAGGTCTTTAATGATCATTGTGCTAACCCGTCTCCACTGCTGCCTAGTTGTACTTGTTGCTCAGCTTAACAAAGTCGTCAGCAAGATTTGCTGCGGTTTGTGGCGGTGTAAAAATGGCGTGGACCGCGCCGTCTGGATCGATGAGGATCACCGATGACGAATGATCGACCAGATAATTGGGATCACTGCGATCGTCCGGTATCACATAGATGGCGCTGACCTGCTTTGCGAAATTTTTGATTTCTTCCGGGGTGCCGGTTGCTGCAATAAAAGATGGATTAAAGAAGGCAACATAGTCGTTTAGCTTTTTAGTGGTGTCACGTTCCGGATCAACGGACACCAGCATCATGTTAACGTTGTCTTCAACACCACTCTCTTTCAAACTTCCGTACAACTGATTAAGCACTGTCATCGTCATTGGACAAGCGTCCGGGCAAAATGTGTAACCTACATAGATAAAAGTCCAGCGGCCTTTGAATGAGTCTTCGGTAACAGGTTGATCCAAATGGCTGGTGAGGGATACGTCTTTGAGCAGAGCGGGTGCCGGGAAAGCAAATCCCGTGATATCCAGCTTTTCATTTTTCTTTTGCGACACGCTAAACCATGCGCCGAAAGTCAGGGTGATAACACACAGCGTGCCTACTATAAAATATTTCATCAGTCAGGCCTAGTGGTCTTTATGTTTGTTAGATTTCATGTCTGAATGCTTGTTGTGAGAAGCTTCGTTTTTCAACACTGGCACTTCAGTGGTGAGTTTTGTGCCATCTTGAAAAACAAGCTCTACGTTGATTTTGGTTTCCGGTGTCAGCGCCTCTTTTAGATCGAAAAACATAATGTGTTTGCCGTGCGGTTTTAATTCGGCCGTGCCGTTGGGGTCAATATCAATGGCTTCGATTTGTCGCATTTGCATAACCCCATCTTTGTTAACGGTGTTGTGGATTTCTATTCGATCAGAAATCACAGAGCTGATCGCGGTGAGTGTCATTGTTTTCTCTGTCGGGTTTTTTATCAACATGTACATCGCGGACGTCGTAACGCCCGGGGGGGTGGCGCGAACCCAGATGTCCGTCACATCGAGTTCGTGGTGCATCTCATTCGCATGAATGCTAATGGACGTCAGACACGCGGCAATAGCAAAAAGTAGTTTTTTCATAGTAGGTAATACGATCAGAATCGGGGTGCTGGATTGGTGCCAGCAAAGCACTATTATGGAGGCGGGCGGCGGTGGCCCGAGGGTGGGCTATCAAGACTAACGTTAGGTTTAGCCCGACCCGGTGTCGGCGGTGACTAGGCGGAAACATTACACAGACACCCACAAAAAGCAATAAGGGTAAAGCTGGCAGGTTGCCTGTTTTCCAGCTGCCGGTCTGATGAATAGTGCGTGAAGGGAAAATTGGTTGTTGCTGCAGCGGAAAGACGGTTGGCGCGTGCTGCTGTAGGGTGGCTGGCGCATCCTGAATGCTTGCTCATGATCTGGCATTACCGAGTAATCCGGATTGCCAGTGGTGGCCTTACAAATGCCGTATTCGTAGGCAGATCAAAGTAGATATATAGCGTTTAGTATTGATGAGCGCAGAAAACGTTAAGCCTGACATGCTATTTAACCAATAGCAGGTATTTGGCACGAGCAGCTTTAAGTCTACAGACGATACCTGTAACGGTCGCCCGAAAAATTCGGGCAGACCTCTACCGGCTGAACATCGTATGCCCGACGCTAGTTATCCCAGACGGTAGTGCTTTGCTCAGTCACAACGGTGCAAAAATCCTCTGTTTCCATGGATGTAAATCTTATGGTGGTGGCGGTGTTTTCATACCAATATTCAGTGACGACCAGTGGTACGCGCTCACTGAGTTCAGGAAATTCCCGCTGTTGATCAGGCTCACCGTTCTGGCTAATTTGCGCTTCAAATTCACTGGCACACGGGTGATTGTATTCATGCGCATCGGAGATAGAGTCGCCGTCACTATCGAGATCAAGGTAGTTAGGAATACCGTCCTGGTCGATGTCTCCCGAACCCTCCTGCTCATTGCTGACTCCATCACCGTCAGTATCAGCGCCGGTTACGTCGTCGAGGATGATCGGTTTTATAGCAGCACCCAGTTCCGGCTCGTCGTTAACCAGCGTTTCGGTTGTTTCTGTCGAGCCGCCACACCCGGTGATTAACAGGGTAAAAAATAGCGGCATGATAGTGTGGTGTATTGGGCGCATAATTGCTCTCTGGGCAAGCTGTTTGCTGATGGTGAGTTGCTAGCGGCTCCGGCCAATGTTTAACAAGTTACAAATGATGTATCACGTTTTTATTGGCTGGAATCTTCAGTAGGTGAGCAATGCAATCCGTGTTCCCGTGGTCAATTAATAATCAGATGGTAAAAAAGCAGATGCGAATCTTTGTGACTGGACTCATGATGTTTATCGGTGGACTGGGGGTCGGTCTCGGGTTCGCAATGCTCCCGGACAGGGGTGACACTCTAATCCGCGAAGTAGAAACATCAGTTGTTGTGCAAGAAGTTCCAGTGACCACAAGCGCAACCGAAGATGAAGAATCATCGTTTGTGCCTTCGCCGGTTTTGGAGGCACCGTTGTCCGGAGATCCTGATTTACTGAAAAACCTTGAATCACGCCTGGCCGAGATTGAAACCCGGCTTCAATTATTGGAGCTGTCTGACGCTGCCCCGGAAGAACAAGTGCCGGAAAATCGTCGTGAAATCAATCAGAGTAGTCTGCAACAGGCTGGTTTTGACGAGTCGGAGGTGTCAACAATTACCTCTTTTTTAAATCAACAGCAGTTGCAGCGACTAGAGATAAGGGATCGTGCGACACGTGAAGGATGGGTCGATAGTGCGGAATTTCGACAGCAACTCAGGGAAAATCGCAGTCAGCAAGCGTTAAAAAGCAGCTTGGGCGAGGAACGATTTGATCGTTTCCTGTTGTCTCAAGGGCGCAATAACAGGGTACGAATAGATGAGGTTATGGCCGGCTCTGCTGCGCAACGGGCGGGAGTAATAGCCAGCGATGTGATCAGTCGGTATGCCGGGGTTATTATCTATAATGTGGGAGAGCTTCGTTCTGCGACTACCGGGGGCGAGCGTAATGACGTAGTGGCTTTGACGGTGATTCGTGATAACAATGAAGTGGAGCTGTCGGTGCTGCGTGGTCCACTAGGGGTATCCGTATCCGGGATACAGGTTGAGTAAAACGTAAAACATCCGGCCCTGCTAGAGCCGGATGCACTCTTTATAACTGACGGGCAACGACTTAGTTGACTTCTTCACCCTGATTTTGCAGCCGTAATTTTGCTAGCAAGACCGGGTCAATAATATCAACATCGTTTTCAACCAGAGTTTGAGTCTGATCCTGATCGTCGTAATTGGTGGTCATTTTCTTTCCGTCCATCAACGGACAGGCGGATACCCCGCTTGCAGAAAACACCAAAATACCCGTCGCGATAGTGAGTATAGATTTCAAGATCACCTCCTTTTCGTAGCCCATGGGACTTACGTTCTCGCACATTCAAGGCCAGTTTGCAAACTGTTAGCAGGTAATTCAGCCGATAATTGCCTGCGGTAAAGTAATTTGTGCGCGTTAGCTATTTACGTTTATAGAAACTTTTATCGCAATTACTGGCAGTGACCTGTGTGATATGACTGGCGTGGGCGAATACCATTGCAGTGCCCCCGACAGTGATGCAGCGCGTTTTTTATTTGGTCAACGCCGTGAATATCGACCAACAGCATCAGGGCAGTAATGAATTATCCTGTTGATGAATATGTGGAGTGGGAAGCTAGTAGCCATCTGGTTGGTTACAAGATCATTTGGTGTAAGTATAAACGGCGAGATAGGGGGTTCGTTGTAGCTCCGGCAATAAACGCCGGGAAGGTTCAAATTGGGACTGGCCTGTTAGCCACTGCAACCAGAAGGCAGAGTCTCGTCAGCGAATCCCTTTGTATAAGCGCTGATCAGCTACTAGGTGGGGTAGGCCTTGAGAGATTTAATAAAGACGCGACTTGTCAAACTCATTAGTGCACACACGGTCGAAACTGAGGCTGGAACGAAACAATAGCGACTAGTTGCACAATTGGATTCAGGGGTAATACCTGGCTGTGAATAGTGTTAGAAGATGCATCGGTAAGTCAGCTTCCAAAGATAATATTAGTCCCGCAAAAAAAGGGCGTTTGAGAATGAGCATCCTGTATTCAGTATGTTTCTATAACAGGAACAAAATGTACGCAGTACATTTCAGGGAGCTTGTGCTGCGAACAATCGCCTATGGTGCACTTTGTGTTTACGCTAATGGAGTTAGTCTAAAACTGTAAGAAAGTTCACCAGCCTGGTCTGAGTAAAAAAATCAAGAAGCTACGGATTATTGTTATCGATATGCCGGTGTAAGTCGGGACTGTTCCTCGTAGGCCATCACCTCCCATGAGTGATAGCCCTGCCCGGTATTAGTACCCGTGTTTTTTTAGTGCCAACAGCATAATCAGTTAAGTGTCTCTAGTTTGATCAGCCAACAACTTCGTTCTTGCGGTCGGGTGTTCAATGGTTTTATTTGAAACTAATGTGGACCATTTTATAAATGGTCTTCTAATTCTTTATCTCAAAATGGCTGGTGTTATTGGCTGGATATTGCCGGTTGTTGTTGTTATTTGCCATGCCGTAAAGATATTCTTAATCTTCGTCGTTATCAGTAATCACTCGTGCATCAATGTGAAGTAACTAGTATTAATAACTGGCTGTTAAGGAAGTTGCTTTGTGTTAGCTGGCCAGTTTTTCATGGTTTCCCGGGCCGGTGCTTACGTCTTTCTTTAAAATGGTTGATACATAAAACACCATATTTTGTCGGATTCATCAGAAACCTGATGACTATAGAATTAATTTCATAGCTCCTTATATGCCCTTGCTGGAGGGTTTATCGTTGATTAAAGTTAATGTTCGATTCAGGAGGAGAGTTCGATGAGTTGTAAAGTGACCCGCATTTCGGTCGATAAGCACATCACAAAAGCGGGAGAAATATTTCCAGCACCGCAAGTAGCGTGGTGGCCGTCAATGCCTTTGATTAACAAGCGGGGTGCACCTGCCATAGCTGGCGTAGGTGTACTATACTCCGAGGAAATGGACGTTATTTTTCATGCGTTTACGACTAATAACCTGCTGGAATCGCTACATAGTTTCAGTCGGGGGCAATCTATAGCGCTGGTGAAAGATCCGCACTGCCGAGTGTGTTGGCAGGAAACTTCTACCTCTGTTGAGGCAGAATTGATTTACAAACAAATTGATCAGTCCATCAATAACAGTAAGAACCCGGCAAGGAAGAAGCAGGTATCGCTGAATGAAAATCTGGAGCCAGCCGCGCAGGCAGGGAGTTGCTAAACACAGATGTTTTAGCTTATCCTCTCGCAAGCGACAGTATCCGAATGGGTATTGATACGTATCTCCAAACCTTGAGTGACAGTATTACAATACCTTCGCACTAAACCAAGCGGAAAACGCAACGGTCCCAGTGCGTCCGAAGCGCGGTCGATGATCACGGATCAACGAAGCGGCTGCGCGTAATGTCACGAACACCCCGGAACAAAAACGTGTTCACCAAGTCGAAAGTTTCGATAAGCAACCAAGGTAGTCAGTTTTGAGTAACAGAAAACAAGGAACCGTTAAGTGGTTCAACACTGAGAAAGGATATGGATTTATCCTCAGTCCTGAAGGCGAGGACGTTTTCGTCCATTATCGAGCGATACTGCTCGAGGGATTTAAAAACCTTCGCGAGGGTCAGGTCGTCACTTATCTGCAAGTCAAAAGTGAAAAAGGCTGGCAGGCTGCAGAGGTGGAAGTATCTGATGCGGACATCGATGGAGAGATTGATGACGACGAAGAGTTTGAAGATGATATTTCCGGCAATCACTAGCGGCATTGGACCGACCGGGTGAGTCAGTCCCGGTAGAGAGAGTGCGCAATTCGCGGTATCACTGATAATCAGATACTTCGCGTAGAACATTGCGCGGATCCGATAAGCTTAAATGCTCCTTAAGATCAACCAGATTTGGTGCGGTAGCGCCCTGGGAAGGAGAGTAAAGCGTAAAATCGTTGAGCCGCGGCCTGTGGTGGTGGCAAGCCTTGGGGAAGCCTTTGATCGGGATTGCGGCGCTGCATTCGTCCTAAACGGTAAAAATTCCGTTCTAACTTCTCCCGAATATTTGACCGGGAGATGGCGCTCACTCAACAGCGCTCGGCTGCCCTGAAGTTGGTGGTCTAAAATTCAATGGCTTATGTTCAAATGGACTACCCAGCCACCATTCACTAAAAAAACAAAAAATTTGCGTGGACCTGAGCCTCTCACATTTATTACCATTAGGTTAGCTGGGACATGGAGCGAATCAAAGCCTGATTCGTCGCCGCCCCAAAGCAAAGCGCTGGATCTGGTTACAGCGCGATGGTAACGGGAATGTGAGAATGATGAAAAAAACAATACTGGGAGTTGCTGCAGCGGTCTTGCTAAGCTCGCAAACGCCTGTACTGGCAAACAATTGTGGGTGGCCTGAGCACGAGGCTTTGTCATCCGTAGTTCGAGTAATGAGCGATGACGGGAGCCACGCTAGCGGAGTGGTTGTCGGTCCCAACCGTGTTCTTACCGCAGCTCATGCAATAGATGAGCATTTTCAGTCATACGTTCTGATTGGCGACAGTCGCAATATTGCCTCGATCGTTTTGATAGACCGATCCAAAGATTTGGCTGTGCTTCGAGTCGAAACCGGTGCAATTGTGCCGATAGAACTGGGTCATGAAAATCTGGATACCAGTGCTAAGGTCTGGGCAGTCGGGTTTCCACGTGCAGAATCGAAAACGACATCCACCGGATCTTTCAAGGTAAAGGCTGAAACAGATGGTGCACTGCACACGACAGCGCCTATCGACTCCGGCCAGTCAGGTGGGGGGTTGATTAGTTGCGAGTCGGGTAAGCACGTTCTGGCGGGGATGCTGCGCGGGTTTGCGGCGTACGTTAGCGGTGATAGCTACGTAAAGATCAAGAACCATTCTGTGTCAGTGGCAACTGCAGATATTCGCAGTTTCATCACAGATATCGGCAAGCAAAACTAGTTTCAAGCCCGGATAGCATCCGGGTTAATCGCCGACAATATTAACGGTGTGCCAGCTGCGCGCGCCGCCTGCTGCCTGATCCTGAACAGACAGGTTACACGCCCCGGTCGAAACACCTGTGACACGTACCGTCGAATTGGCGGTTTGCTGCATGGCACACGCCGTGTTTTCCTCTGATAGAGACCACAGGTAGGAGGTGTTGGGTGAAGGCCCCCAGCGAGTTGTCGCACGGAACGTGGCGGATTGTTGAATTTCCATATTCTGTGGCCCTGAAATCACTACCTCTGCAACCATATTGCTGAATTCTGAAGAATTGAACGTGTCTGTGACGCTGCCCGTTCGGGTGGTGTTGGCGTTGTTTTTTACCGAGAGAAGAATTTCATGTTGGCTGTCCGCAGCCTCACCTTCTGCCCGTCTTTTGGGCGACGCATAGTGCAGATAGTAAAAGCTGTTTGCTGAATTTTGAACCTGCTGACTAACCGTCTGAAGCGCGCTGTTTATTTGTTCGTAATTCCGAAGCGCAAACGTTGCTGATGTGCCAATAGCGGCCATTACCTCGGTGGACACTTCGTCGCCAATACCCAGCGTGTAGACTGATTTGCCGGTCACTGCATCCAGAGCGCTGCTGTAAGTGTGTTTTGCAGCGGTATCAGTGCCATCTGTAATGATGATCAAGGAACCCTGTGTGATTTGGGATAAATCAAAGCGGTCATTCCAAAGGCTGGACCCTTCAATCACAGCGCCATAGAAATCAGTCGGTGTTATCGATGTTGCCGGTTGAATGCTGTTAACAGCGTCTACCAGGCTCGGGGTATTGGATGAAAAGCTTTTTATGCGTGTAACGCTATCGTTGAAGGTAAATAAGGAAACTTCCTGGTTCGGTAGTAACCTGGAGCTTCCGTTATCATCGACCAGTAAAGCAATCACAGCGCTTTTTATTCGATCGAGGTCGTCCGGCAGAATGCTGCTGCTGGTATCGATCATAATCACGGTGCGCAGGGAGAATGGCAGTTCCTGGTGAGGGACAATCGCAAGCGATGTTTCATTTTCAGAAATGGGTAGTTTGTCTTCCAGTAACACAAAGTCGCTGGTTTGTAGTCCGGGGAGTGCATTGCCATATCGATCGGCTGCTTGAAAAAGCACACTGATCACCGATGGGGGTTTTGCCTCAAATCTAAGCTTATCCAGCACCACATAACGGTTAGGGCCAGCGCTATCCAGTGCGGTGCCATTGCCGCTGCCGGTTTCACCAAATTGATTGAATGGGGTGTTTGCAGCAACTGCATCCGGGTTTCGATCAATACCTTCGCTGCTACAGCTGAGCAAAAAGAAGGCAAGACCGAGGGGCGCAAGAGAGGCGAGCTTTTTTAGTTTATTCATCATACATGCAGGCTCGGATTGTTTTTGTGGTGTGACGCGTTGGCCGGCTTTTACCTTCCTAGTATATATCAACGGGTTCAGTGTC
>JAVCKV010560828.1:0-10985 GCA_032274145.1 Herpochondria borealis | reverse complement strand
GATTACGGTACGGGAAAATCTAAAACGCGCAAAGATCCAAAAGATCGCGGGCGGAGGTGCGGAAAGATCCAAAGGTGCTGATGCTCTCCTAGAGGCCCCAAAATATTTCCAACGACACCTTCTACCAATGACCTCATGCTATTAGCCGAGCATATGTCAGTATACTAACTTCCCTGCGTAAGAAACTGCATGAAGGAATCTTCTCCCATACATTCGTTCTCCTCACAAGCTCCTCGCACTGTGTCTACGTGTGGCTCTCTCGTCCTTCTTACCCCTTGCGATCTTGCTGTCCATGCGCGGGGCGCTCACTGAGCCTCCCTCTAACCGTGATCTTCCACTAATCGATCATTATGGTGACACTACTGTACGTACTGGCTGGCGCACAGTTAGTCCCTTTGCTGTCGGCTCTCCAATGATGCATGTGATTCATTCAACACGTGGCCTCTAGTGTACGATGTTGTGTTCGAGGCCCTGAGCCTTTTACGCTCCTTATTATTTTACTATAACCTAATGATTTTGGTGGCATCACATCCTCCCTTCTACAGGCTACTAGCAACGAGATGATTTGCAACGGGGAACTTTCTTGCTGGCGTTTTGGGAATGTATAGACTACCAGAGCTGAAACTCATCCAAACCAACCGTACGTGAATTATGATCGATATTGCAACGTCAGCTAGCTAGATGCTTGCTTTGGCGAGAAGGAGCACAAGCAAATAATGTATGGGCCGTGTTGTTCACCAAACTTCGATCCGGCATGACGAATTCTTTGTTTTTTCACCCGACAAAATAGGTCAAAAAAGACACTCCGCACTCCAATGATATTTCTTCGATATTTATTTGCCGGGGGTAAATTCTGCCATTGAACTTTTCAACAGGCTATGAGCCTCGTACAGTCCCGTAAAGACTGAACGGAGCGGACAAAATGCGACGCACATGAATGGAAGATACCCCCTCCACATTACATGCATTCCGCGTGAAGTTTGTACCAGGTCAATAACAAAACCACACACATGAATGGGCTTGCGCGCTCAAATTCTTTGCTCACCCCTCTTCCTTGACATCATCATCATCATCTAATCTCCTACCACCAGCGGAGGTACTTTCAGAAGTGGGCTACTAGCAGCTGTACATTCATTTAGCCTTATTACATCCATCATCAGACTGAAAGCGGAAATCAAAATCATCATGTCGTTTCTAATCAGGAGACGCTACAGTGAAAAGGGGAGCAGCAGCAGCAGCAGAGGTGAAAAGAGCAACAAGGCACCAGGTGTTCTGAAGCAACTTCGTGTGTACAAGACTCTCGAACGCCGCCCCTCGCTTCCCATTGGCTTGAGTCATCCTGTGGAGGGTCATGGCGGCACCTGGCTCCTCCTAGATGATAGTACGCATTCTGCGAAATCCAGAATCTCTGTGCGATCGGCGTTTGGTGGGCGACCATCTGCTCGATTGTCGTCGCTGCTTCAATCATCATCGTCATCTCCGACTAATAGAAGGAAAAAGCAGAATGTGAAATGGGCCACTGTTCAAGTCAGGGATTACGAACGTATCATTGGTGACAATCCATCTTGTACCAAGGGGGTGCCACTTTCGTAAGTACACATGTTGTAGAAATCAAATAATCATGGAGAGAAAGAGTATCGTGAAGCTGTAACTGTCTTGTACCCCTTTCCTTACACGCGCGCGCGCTTGTTCTCTCTCTCTCTCTCAGAATTGGTTGGTACTATTATGTTGGCCTCACATTGTCAGTACAAGAATACGAGGAGACACGTCCTCCTCGACGGAACGCTCACGAAATGCTCATGACGGCCGAAGAACGGCAGGACGTGATGCTGGACGAATGGGGAGCTACTCACAAGGACGTGGTGAGTGCCATTCGTGCGACCCAACGAATCAAGAATCGACGTCGTACAACCGTCAACAACGTGGGAAGCTCCTTGACGACCAAGATGGAAGAAGTGGCCGAACGAGTCAAGCGGACGACCCAAAAAGTGGTGCTGCAGAAACCGTCGGTGCGACAAGAAGCCATGGCGTTGGTCAAGGCATCCGAGATGGCACAAGAACAATGGGCTGAAATAGAAGCTTCCTCTTCGTGTGGTGGTCGAAGCTCCTCTGGGGGTGGTCAAAGCAGCGGCTGCGGCTCAGACGACGACGACCAAGACACGCTATCTCTCACGGAGTCAATGGCTGCTGCCATGGCAGTCGCGTGGGAAGACCCCCCAGAACATCATGAGGCAACAACCCCCCAGGAATCATCATCATGGTTCGTGGCCGAGAACGCAACGGCGTCTACGACTAGTAGTAGACGTACTCACATTGAAGAAGAAGAATGCACCAACAAGCCTGCTGTCCCCAGAAGGGACAATGCTTATGCAGCAGTCCGGAACGAGACCAAGGACGACGAAGGTGAAAAGGATAGCGACGACGACTTTTATGGTAAACCTGTGGAAGATCATGTTGTTGCTCCTCGTCCTACTATCATTGCCATCACCGATGCCAAGGGATCAGAGGCTGCAAAACATGATGACGACTTTGTGGCCAACGAGGCTGCTGCTGATGCAAGGCATGATGACTTTGTGATTGCCAAGGAACCCATCAGCAATCCTGTCAAGGAGTTGGAAAGTAGTAACAATCACGATCCACAAGAAGAATCTGATGAGGTGCACATGCTCCAAATAGTGACGACCAACAACAACACCGAACAAGCATTTGGAGAAGCAGATGGTTATGAAGTCGACATTATGGCCGATGACGATATTAGTGTCATATCCGAATTGTCCGGCCATTCTGCCAAGTCAATCGCTGACCGAGTTGCCTTGGAGAGGCGCCATCAACTCGTGAATGAAGCAAACCAACGCTACAGAGAACAAAAGAAGATTGACGATCGCATCAAGGAGTTGGATCGCAAATTGGCAGAAGTGAGAGAAGCGGAAGAGGCAAAGAAGAAATCCAAAAAGAAGGGCTGGTTTACGATTCCTTCCAGATCACCATCACAGTCCTCTTCCAAGTCATCCAGAGAATCATATTCGCCGCCGCCAAAGAAGACACCAAAGACTCCTACTACGCCAAAGACCCCTACGCGTTCTCCGAGTACACCAAAGACCCCTACGCCGAAGACCCCTACGCGTTCTCCGAGTGCTGTTGACTATACACCAGCCACACTTGTCACGCCAGTCAGCACACCCGTCGACAATAATCCATACCTCATTGCGTTTGACGACCGCACAGAGTTTTCATGTTGAAGCATAACTTATTTTTTTTACTAGTTCCATTTTTGTGTATTACGAAGCAAATCTCTTTGATTCAAGAGCTGTGGACGCCAGGCAACCCCCAACAAAAGGTAAAAGAAGGATTGCCAAAACACACGCGAAGGTAGAGATTGCTTCTTCTTGTTATCTTTAGATGCCGTCTCGGAAGAAGCTGCTCTTTCCAAAGATCAACTGGACCCCGAAGCATGTCAGAAACGGGTTGACTTCAGGAAAAGAGTGATCTGATAGCGCCTTTTCTAAATGTTTATATACTTAGCTAGACGAGACCCGCATTGAATTTAACCAATCAGCAGCGAGTCAGTCCAACTCATGGGATTGCAGTGAGATCGTCAGGGATATCCTCTGCGAAATTACCCTTGCAGACAAGCGTCGCGGGTATACGGTAATTCTTACTCATACCAGTGGAAGCAGGTGGTTGCCGACCGAACTTCACTGCCAGTTGAGCTCTCCAAGTCCGTGTCGTCATTTGTGATGCAATTTTCTCCCTTGCCTTCTCTTTTCGTTCCTCCAGCTTCTTCATCTCCTTGCTCCGTCTGCTGCTGCTGCTGTCTGACTGACGGTGACTGGAGCGAGTTCGTGTACGACTGTGAGAGGAGCCTCTGTCAGATGCAGAGCCTCTGTCAGATGCAGAGCCTCTATCAGATGATCTCCCTGTCCCACTCGTCTTCTGTCCCTTTTCTGGTGACCACACTGTGGCACTGGCTCTCTTTGGTTTCGATGACCGTGGCGGTCTCTCGTGGCTCACGGCAGAGTTGGATGACTCCACGGAAGCGTGTCTTACAGGCGATAGAGATCTTTCAGTTTTGCTGCTCCGACGACGAGTGGAAGAAGTGCTTTGTCTGCCCGTGGAGGTCGCACGGGGTCTTGAGCGTGACGACTTCGATCGTGAAGTGTCACTAGATCTTCGCTCTGACGTTCTGCTTGGGCTCACACCAGCTTTGGGAGCGGATCGAGACCGTGATTTCGATTCCGGTCGAGATGATCGTACTTTGGGACGCCCGGGCGATTTGCTGGACCCTCGTAAGCGCACACTGGTGTCTTGCGGTCTTCCGCTGTTGTCTTGCAGTAGCAGCTCAGAACTACCCTTCCGTTTTGACGACGCTGACAGCAAGGACGTGGTGTGAGTCGTACGCTCACTCCTTTCCTTCACTGGAGTCTTCGATGCCGACTTTTTTGGTGCCCACTCTTCTTCAGACGACACAGAAGCTTCTGCGGGCACTTCATATTCGAAATCGTTGAAACTACAACTGCCTGTTCGACGGACATCCAATTCGGAAAGTGAATAGCTCAAGTCTACTGCCACAGATCTTCTCACTTTCGATGCGCCACGTAGTGATTGACTTTCTCTTACTCCCTTCCGGCTACTGCCTTCCTTATCTGCAGAAGACTTCTTAGGTGGCCTGGTCGAAGGGGGCACCCGATTTCTTTCAACATCAGCGTACAGATCGCAGGAACTTCCGTCGTCAGAAGCTCTTCGCCGCATGGGTGACTCTGATGAGCCACACCTGTTCGGTTGCTCCACCGAGTTCATGGTTAATAGTGCTAGTTACAGTGACAGGCTGTCCACGTTGTGGCGGTCCCCTTGTATTGTCAATAAGCTCTTCTAGCCTCAGAACTCTTTTCCTTGTTGTATCACAGGTTGAAGCAGAGCAGTTGATTGTGTGGAGACATTGTTACAGCTCTCGATGACCGAGAATCCCGGCTAAGACAACAGGCTGGCTTGAGTTTGAAGTTATACATATGCCTGGTTTGTCGACGAAGTGGCCTTCTCGAAACATTATGACGATCTCTTATTAGCCACAATGACATAAGAAAGAACGTGAATCAGTATTCGGGATGTTACCTGTGACCGATCGTTTAGCAGGATCGATCATTGATGCCTATCCCCAAAAATATTATAGCCCCACGGGCGGCTGCAGACCCGACGGCGAACATGGTTACCTAAAAAGACAGGCCTGCAGGAGGGTTCAATAGCTTCATGTCTCAGAAGACACACATGAAGGAGTGAAAGGTGTTCCGGTTTGGACCTAATCATGTCGCAGTCAAGTTGTCAACGTGCTCACAGACTTCTGACTATCCTAGATTGCACTGCGACCAAGAGTGCAAGGTTTACCGGCGTCTTGTTTAGAGTTGGAAGCGCAACGTCTTGTTCAGAGTTGGAAGACCAGCGTCTTGGAGGAGCCTTCTTATATAAGCCATTCCAACAGGAATATGCAGCTGAGCAGCTGAGCAGCAAGTGCAGGTACGATCCAACCTAGCCTTCTGTGATTTGTTTCCGACTAACTTTTAACCGATTTACTCGAAATGTCATCGTACTTATAGTAGATAAGTCGTCGCTTTACATCATCCACAAGTCACCGCGCACCTACCAGCTCAGATCGTTCTGTTTCTTCTTAGGAACTATTCCGCCAGTTGCCAGGTTGCTACCTCATAATCGTTTCTAGCTAGAGACCAGAGGCGCCATTATATTAGGACTCTAGGAGAGACAGCCTGGAGCCAGATTCAGTGTGTTCGCGGCAGTTTCTAGCGAGAGACCTGAGTCGTCATTATATCAGAACTCTAGAGGAGAGACAGCCTGGAGCCAGCGTTTCAGTGTGTTCGTAGTAGTTTCTAGCTAGAGACCAGAGTCGTCAATACATTAGAACTTTAGGAGAGACAGTCTGGAGCCAGCCCCAGAGTAAAGAGGTCTAGAGCAGACCAAGCATGCAAATGCCATCACACGTTCAGTGTCCAGCAAATGCTCGAGCTGCAAGATGCATTTGTAGATGCAGGATAACGAATGAAGCAGACGCCCCTCGCGTCGCACGATAGTGAACAGGGAGATTACAGAGATCGTGTCAACCCTCTTCACCTCTAGCCTGTCTGTAATATACTCAATGAAATTGTAAGAGTGCAAGAAGTGGAATGCCGCCTACATTACGAGTAGTCGAGTAATAACCTACTCTGCAGTCGGCAGTGCACCTCATGAAGAAATTATAACCATGGTGCACCTGTACTGTAGTCATTCTGAGGAGTAGCCACATGAGCCCTAGGGAGCTTTGGGCGTCATTCGTCGCTGATCATTGGTCGCTGATCAGCAGCGCACAAGCTCAAGAGTTACGGAGTGTTGGAGTCGTCCCACCACTCTAAAAGCACAGGCCTTCAATAATTGGCACACCACCGTACGTAGCACACATGTGATAATATGAAGGCGGGGACAGGAGCACTCCATCGGATCATCCTGCTGTGCGCTGTGACCGGTCTCCTGCTGAATGATGCGATTCTCGTATCAAACTACTATCATAACGAAGCTTCAAAATCCAATGACGACATCATCCTCGAGGACTCAAGGCCCGCACCCAGCACCAATGCGACTCGTCCCACTACAGTTCCTGTACAGCAACCACAGCAGCAGCTCTCACACAACGAGGAGAGTCACGTTGAGCAAAGCCCGTCGATTCAAGTCTTTGTTGTCACAGCAGCTGGCCAAGAGAAGTACCGCAACCGCTTTCTGGCGAATCAAAATGGTTGGCACAGCCTTTTTCCAGACCTTCAAGTGTTTACCTTTGATCAAAATGTCACCAATACATCGTCCTTCGCCAGACCGGTACATGAGATCCCCATGCTTGACTTTGAAAAGAACGAACAACGCAACAATCTGCTCTTAGCTTCGTTTGGTCGCATCTACGAGATGAATCCCAATGCTGACTGGTACTTTTTGGCGGAGGATGACACCGTTGTCGTTACGAAAAATCTGTTGACGGTCGTGGGAAACCTAGAAGCAGCAACGAGAAGAAACGCAACAAATGATGTGTACATGGGCCGGTGCGTCGGCGCCATGCCAACGAAACGGTTTGGGCGACACATGTTCATCATGGGAGGATCTGGGATTCTCATGAGTGGGAACCTCTTGCGTCAAATGGCTCCAGGCATACCAAATTGCCGTCGAGACCTTGCCAAATTCCAACACGGGGACACGCGGATTGCAGCTTGTTTAATGTCCATGAAAATCATTCCAGACAAGATTTGTGCATTACCAGAGAGTAAGGGGTTCAAGTTCACCAGCTCATCACCTTGGTTGGAGGCAACGCGACCTCGAGCGAGCACTCAGCTTGTCGTGACAATGCACGAGAAGGACCCCGAAAAGCTTCAACTATTGAATGAGGCTGTCTCTGAGCTGGTCGAATCGAGGCAAGATGTGACGTGGGGCACACTCAAACCCTTTCTAGACCAGTTTGATTCGTCTCGCAATGCTTCGCTTCATAATACGCAGCGCAACTTGGTTTAGGAGTGACGTCATGTTCTTTTCCCAATCACGCCAGTTGCTTCAAGCTATTCTGTTAGCTATAATAACGAAAGAATAATAATGTGAATGGTGAAGTGCTGTCCAATGAGCCGACCAGTCAACCTGATGCCTTTCTCTCTGTAGAGACAAGGCGCATCTTTATATAGCCCGCGTCTATAAATCCAAACGTCTGTCCCTCCTGCCTGATGATGTTGCCTTTTTACAGGAAAACAGGAACACAAAAGATCTGTTCCAAGAAAATTGATGAACCTCTCCACGAGTAGTAAACGCATGTCATAATCATCAAATCTATTCTCTCTATCAGCCATCACCATCATGGGGAGCACTATGAGTGTCAGCCATGCACTCTTGGGCTTTCACGGCCTCCTTGAGCTCGTTGCAGGTAGCACCATGTTTGTTCGTGGCAGTCTCGAAAACTCCTCTACCAGCACAACCCCTCAAGAACGTCTCTGGAAGCGTTGGCATGCCTGTGGATTGCTGGCTTTGGCGCATGTAGGATATCTGGGAGTGACGGATCCAGGCGCGGAACGGAATGCGATTGCGACTTGTACGGCCTTTCATTCGTTGGCGGGTGTGGCAGTGATGTGGGCATACAAGGAAGGAGGCGCGACGTGGAATGAGGCCGTGGCCACCAATCTCCACATGTATCTTGGAATGGGATTTGCCTCTGTCCATTTTGGCCTCTTACGATAAAAATATTATAAGAACAAAATTGAAACACCAGTGTGATACTACTCCAGGAAAGGGTATTCCGTGGGGGTTAGGAAAGAACAGTACACGAGATCGAGATTCCCTTGGGGACATCGACCTTCCCAATGTCGATGAGCAGTACTATATCAAGCTGCTAGTTGCCACGCTATGTGCACCCCCAACGTTCTGGAAGCTGTTCATGGTATTCGTTCGGTGGCTTGCAGCAGTGGTAGCACGTCTACCATATTCATGAAGTACTATACACCTGTGTTGTGCCACCACCGCCAGCACAAACTGGGTCGCACAAACTCCACTGAGTTACATGTCAGCTCAGTCAAAAACACCTCCGGTGTCGAGACTACAGTACTACCGGTACCTCGCTTCTTGATGCGACACGATGATACGGACTGTCGGACGCAATCCGAAGCAGAAGTATGTTGCACTATTACTTTCACGAGAAAGTATGGAAATGGCCACACATCAAGAATTGTAATGCACTCTTGCAACATGCTGCCCATTTACGGGGTGAAGTTGGATTACTAATGGCTTTAGAGATGTAGCATTGAGCTTACCTGGTATGGTGGTGCTTGCTAGCTTTTGTTCGGAGGGCACTGACAGACTGGCAAATTCTCAGCCAACAGCCCCTGAATGACGTGATGTGACACCAAAAGCATGCTTCGCGAACACCTTGCCATGCGATATAATGAGAACGCAATTGCATTGAGAATCAGTCATCATCATTATACAACTAGCAAGCAACCTTGTCAACAAGCAACACAACAAGCACAACCAACCTCTCGAGAAGCAACCACCTGCTACACCACCACCACCTTCCCCAATGTCGGTAATCAAGCACAGCCCATTCTCAGTAAATGACATAGTCGTCCCCCCTTCATGGACTCAAGATGTGGAGTTTCTTGGACAAGCCCACCTTCGGAGGGACACAGATGCGGCAACTCAAATCTCCATCCTTGTACCTCATCTGACAGCCAAGGAACTCAGCGTAGAACTGGTGGGAAACACAATTACAGTCAAAGGGAATCACACGGAACCTGGTCATCATGCTGATAAATTTGCTCGTCACTATGTGGTCGAAGCAGTAGAAGACGCCTCACAGATCAAAGCAAACCTGCACGACGGAGTCCTTGTTTTGACCATTGAGAAACAGCCAAAGCTTACCCAAAGAATCGCCATCACAGAGAAGCCGCCAGAAGAGTTGTTACCAGAGCATGAAGAAGAAGGGAAAAGTTATCTATAGACGTAACCACAGTAACTGAAACCCTGTCCAACCTGCCCAACTAACTGATAGAAGAAGCCCAGCACTACTTTTGATCGCATAGCCCATTCACGATTGCATGCATTCGCTTCAGCCCACCATCCTTGGATAGGGACGATGTGGTATTACTATTCCCCGCATCGAGAAGATGAAAGCTGACACTGGTCTTGGAAATGCCTTCCAGCCCCTCCTTCATCGCAGCCGTAATACCGTGGTGTTCTTTGAGTATCTGCGGACGCCAAGGTGCTCGCGCTCGCACTTTCCACGCCGCATGGTAATCCGGGGACAGGGGATGATACCGGCTTTCGTCCAGATCGTCCACGCTGTGATGGCACTTTACTTCTGGGGACAGGCAATGTGCCACAATACGATCCTCGTCCGAACTAACATGGTGCGGGACACACGTTGCGAGCTTCTTTTCCACCAATAAATCAAGGGCTGCTCGGTTTAGAGTGTATCCGGACCCCCCGCCGCAGTAAATCTTGCGCAGATAGGGTGGTCGATGCATGGCGCCACCCATGTATACCGGCTTTTTGTCGTCGTCGTCGCTTTGAGCAGCAGCCTCGGAGCAAGCTTGTTTCAAGTTCTCAGCAAACACAATCATATTGTCTCCTCCAATGTGAAACCAGTCAAAGTCGTCCCGATAGTGATCATGCACATAGCTCCAGATTGACCGCACTTTTTGCCACATGTTGTCATATGCTTCGGGACCAGCGTGAAGAAGATTGACTGCACCGAGGGTTTGGTCGGTCTCATTGGAAGCAGCAAGGAATCCGTCACAACGAGGGGCGTACGTTTCTACTATGCTTCGAAGCACCTCGTGACGATTGGAGTGAGTGTAGACAATGCAAAGGACCTTATTATTGCCCGAAGATGCTGATGCTGCTGCTGCTGCTGGAGCAGTTGCGATCTTAATCTTGCGCAGCGCGTGGATTCCGTTCGCCCCTTCTTCACCTTTACCATACGGCACAGAGCACACAGTTGCTGGATCAAAGGGGGCGTGGGTTTTCTTCACATAAAACGGGTCGTGGATGTATCCTAGTTGACCAGTTGCGTCCATGGCTCCCTTGTGCGGATGGGGTGGTCCTGATGAGAGAAAATTCTCCATGTGGAAACTGAAGGCCTGTCGCATGTCTATCCATGTGGGCAGAACTATAATCGGCCACATAGAACGAGTACGCTCCAGCACGATGATAGTAATTAGAATGAACCACATACCCAATTGAGACGTAGCGAAAGAACGGATCAGGGTGGCTCTCCTTCTAAAACGAGATATTTGCGGTAACCCATCGTCGCCATTCGATTGTACGTTTCTTCTTCTCATAACAGGGTCTATAAAGACATCTCGATCAACAAGAGCACGTGGAGAGGCAGCAACCGGCAACTAATGAATCAGCAATGGGAAGGGATGTTGGTGGACGATCACAGCTCCATCATCGGTGTGGATGCTTTGTATCGTATCCACATC
>JAVCKV010560817.1:0-10986 GCA_032274145.1 Herpochondria borealis | reverse complement strand
CCACGCATTATCAGGACAAGGGTTGTCGCTGCATTCCGATTCTACAGACTGCTCGGGGATGGTGGTTGTCGTTACTGGCGGATCGCTAGTCTTCTTCTCCGGCAATCCTGCTGGTCCACCGTCACCCTCCTTCTTTCCTCGGAGCCCTGGTGGTCCGCCAATCCCTGTCTTCTTCAAATTGCCAAGAGATTTCCTTTTGCCCTCCACCATGCCTAGCAACATTAGGAGAGCAGCTAAAAGAAAGCGAACGTTCATCATGATAACCAGCCAAACCTAAACGGAATTATGATCCATGTTCTACCAGACGACGAAGCGAGTACAAGCGAAGGTTCTTTCAACCCAAGACTAACACAAAGATGTTGAATTGTGAGCTATGCTATGCTATGCCCGCGCAGGCATAGCTGGACTTCACCTTAATCTACACTTTTAGCCATTCTTTCACACAGAGTAGTCATTTGCCGTCCAATTCTGATGGGAGAGGTTCGCTTGAAATACAGAACAGTGCATCTTGGGAGATCACACGTACAAGAGGTGGTCAAAGACCCGTCGGTTAAAGATCTAGGCTGGTCTCTTTCGAACAATCCCACTCTACTAGGTTGTCCGAAGCCAGCTCCTCTTGTGGCTATTATATAGGATTGGTTCAATTATTCATCCTATAATGGTCTGCTTGGCAGTGAAAATTATTCTGTCGCAACCTCAACTTATTCTCTATACCTCTTTTGCATTGCATGGCTGTGTTAAGTTTCGCTAGAGTCTACCCTCTAAGAATTTCCTCTATCATAGACTGCGCTTGATCAAGGTACCCACCGAACAAAACCTCGTGGTTAAGGATGTGGTAGAGGTTGTATACAGTACGTCTCTTTTCATGTCCCTATACCCATGACACACCAGTTAGCGTATGAGCAAAGATTGCGTTTAGACCAAAAGCCTTGTGAATAATACGTCACCTACCTCTGGTAGTGGCCACTTCCACTCGTAGCCCTTGTAAAAGTCCGACCCGAAACCCCCAAACAATCGAGTCATGGCAATGTCAGCTTCGCGATCCCCGTAGTACGTTGCGGGGTCAAAAATGACAGGCACAATCTTGTCACCTTCTTTTGCAAAGCCCTTGTTACCACCCCACAAGTCTCCGTGTAACAGTGAGGGAGCAGGTTTGTGATGTGACAACAACTCACGAGTCTTCTTTTTGAGATTCTCGATATCCTCATTTGAGTAACCACCACCAGCATTCCCAGTCAATGTCAACATGTGTCCCAGTCGATGCGTCTCCCAGAAATCAGCCCAGTCATTCATCCACGGTAGATTTGGTTGAGGTGTGGCACCGATCGTGTTGTCAACATGGAAACCGAAGAGTCCATTGTCTGACACCGTCCTGTGCATCTCTGCGAGCTTGGCACCCAATTGAAGCTCCGAACCACCGCCACAAAGTTGAAGGTACTCAAATAAGACAAATGCATCACTCCCCTCCTCATGTCCAAAGGCAATTGGCGTGGGGACTCGAATAGTATCGGTTTCGGACATTTCCTTGACTCCAAGATATTCTGCTCGCAACATTTGCTTCTTTTCTTGGGAGGCAGACTTTACGAAATACCGCGTCCTTGTTTCTTGATCGACAACTTCAAACGTTGATGCACCACCCCCACCTCCAGAAAAGCCCCCGCTGCTTGTTCTTTTCAGTTTCACCTTATGCCCAAGAGCCTTGGATGCTTCGAGTGACATGGCGTCGATCAATGAGACCATCCCGAGTGGGGGGGATCGACTGATGGTGCGAGTGCGTGGTCTCTGAAGAAAGGATGACTGTGTACTTGTGATGAGCAGCAAGCACATCATCAGTGCTGTCTCTTGCATAGTTGCTTGCGGGTGATGCGATGGAAGAAGGTCAGGTATGGCGATAAATCTAGATCAAGAGATCCATCACTTCGGCGCCAGCCGCGCCGGATTTTTCTCATTATTGCCGTTATATGACAGCTAAATTGCCTTAGCGATTCTTCACGCAAGAACGTCTGCTTGGACGTGGCGTGTGATGATCATCACGTCGGACTAGATGGGCACTCGGCTTGACAGTTTGATACTACCTTTCACGAATGTCCGCAATCTCTCCAATGCAAACTTACCGACAGCTGTCTTGTTCATTTATTGAGCTGTTGTTGTTTACCATTCCTTTGATGCGTCGTCAGTTCAGTGTAAAGAAGGTATCATCCAACATCACAATGATGGCATAGTGTCAAAGTCACTGTACCCACGCGAACCGAACCAGGTTCGTTCCAACACAACGTCGTCGTCATCATCATGTACGTCGGACAAGATGCGTGTTCGCAATCTACATGCAATCTCACGACTGTCTGCAATCTAACTGCGACGACACTACTTGACGACAGCTGGAGATCTTATATTTCCATTGACGCTTTTCGCACCTCTACGGCGATGTTGAGATTTTCCCGTAGCGATTTTCCTGCACCGCGATCTTTTGGATCTTTGCACCTCTATGCCGCGATCTTTTGGATCTTTGCACCTCTACGGCGATTTTCAGACTTTCCCGCACCTCGGTTGCGATTTTCCTGCACCGTGATCTATGGAGTCTTATCCGTCTACAATTTATGCCTCGCAGTCTCTAGTTTGTTGATGCTCACAACCTAGTTGACCGAACTCTCCACCGCATAAGAAAGGTCAAGTCCAGAGTGTGCTGTTCCAAGTTACACAAGACTTCAATCTCGTGACTTCGTACCAGGTAGAACAAGTTCTCCCGTGACAAATATAAAAAGATATTCCGCAACATCGCGTTCGCGGTAGAAGTAAGTCGTCGAGTCAATACCACGAGTTGTGAAGTCAGTTGAAAGGATGTCATCCAACAGTGGCATCATCAAAGTCGCTGCACCACGCGAACCGAACGATGCGGTTCACGTTGCAAGACTCTCTTCGATATATGCGAATCTCGCGAAGTATACAGCAATAAATACTCTGCACCTGGCGCTCCTACCTACCTCTAGACAACGCCAACTCTAGCCGCGTTGTCAATCAAAGCGGGCCGAATTGCCAGGCTTTAAGCACTCGATCATACCGTATAGGCAACTGGCTCCCAGACTCGACTCGTCTCGTGGATAAGGCTACACGTCCGAGATAACCCACGAACAACTATACTCAGCTATTAGCTAGCCAAAAAGCCTACCTCATAGACTTGTCTGTGTATTGTTGTCCATTTGGGTTGGTGTGAGTGAGTCCATCATCTTTGCGACAGTATCAGTAGCCAGTAGATTGGTAGCAGCGACAATGATGAACGCGAACGGAGCCATCAGACTACCTCGTTATACCTCGTTGCCTTGACCCCACAGACCGAGCATATATTGTTCATTGATTGAGGACCCTTGGCGAGCGAACACACGATTGAATGGTTGAGCAGAGCCAAAACGGTTACAACACAAAGACAGACTGAAACGATGGGCGATGACAATGAGGCCGACTATCAAGCTGCCTTTCAGCAGTTTATGATGGGAGGAAGCAATCCCCCATCAACCCCAACAACGCCATCAACACCGAATGCGCCTCGATCAAGCGAAGGTACGCCAGTGTCGTTCGGCAAGAGCAATCGCAAGAGTTTTCGAGCTATCGTAAAGGCCTTTCAGGGCACACTGGAACGAGATGTGCTCCAAGCCGATGACAACTTGGGAGGGGTAGTTCGATCCATTTTTAATTTACGAAACCGCATCTATTGGACCAGTCAAGCAATGGCATCGAAAGATGGTAGCAAGGACGATGCATTGTCCTGGAAGACACAAAGCAAGTGCCACTTGACCCTTCAAGACCTGGAACTGGCACTGTCGTATGATTTACAGCAGCACGAACAAATGATGTCAGGAGCTCGATCGCTACTAGCCAGTCTGAATCAAGCGCAAGAATCTCTGGGACGACGGCTCGATGAAGCCATGCGGCTTGAACTGGAAGACGAAGGCACATCAGGAGAGACGACCATGTTGATGGAACAAGTCTTTCATGCAGTATCCAGTGCCCTGTATCAAAAGCAAACGTCTGTATTGGACGTATTGGAGAGTACAAACAACCAGCTGTTGCTTGATGACGACGATGATGAAACAAGTCCAAGACGTACCGCGGAAGCCTGTTGGGGAAAGTGGTTGCACACTTCAACATTGGAGCCAGTCAAGGAGATGATGTCATTGAAGTGAAGAGATGCGCGGTTTCAAGGAGATCAGTAATACAGAGAATACTCTACACTGTACCTATTGTTCAAGGACGTTATCATTGATCCGAGTTTGCATGTAATAAATCTGGAATCGATAACATATCATCGTCGTTGGATGAACTTGGCGCCCTGCGACCTGCACAAAACAACAGAAAACGTCAATGATGACAAAGCAAGATTGCACAACCCAGCAAGAAGAAGGTGGTCGCATCGATGATAGCGAGGATGTCCGTTACTCGGAAGACTTCCAGCTTGGCTGCTTTAGAAGCTGAACGTTTTTCAATATACCTACGGGCTTCAGTAACCTGGTTAGTGTGAATCAACTCTTCCCCCAAACTCTCTAGTCTATCATGCGCAATCGCAATCCTAGGAAGCACCAAACGATCTACCTAGCTGCTCCTCGCTGCATTTCTATCACATAAGAACTTTTTTAAGGCCTTCGCGGCACCTATATTAAATTGTTGTTGTCTCAAACTCCGCCAGGCCTGCTCTAGGGTGATGGTTGCCACTCCTCTTGTTAAAACTACCGATAGTCGTCTACTGCCGCACTCCATCCCGCGCCCTGAGATCGACACATCCCATCACCTCTATTGGTGGTTCGGTTTCGTGTTTCCCCTATCACCAATCTTCTGAAAACCCGCGACGACGCATGACTACTACTTGTAGTCCTTCGAACGCGCCTCGACATCACAGAGGAGGGGATACTTGGATCAAGCGGTGGGCCACACGAGGCAACGAGGGTACATACACCCTCCTCATCGTGCTGCTGGCCTGCAATCGATCGATCCATAATTGATGGCTGTCATCGTCACAGTTGTTGCCGATGGATCAGTATAGACCTCGCCTGAGTAGGATTCATTTTCACATGGTTGGAGCGACAAAAATAAACCCAGATATATAAATATTAGCTAGTGCTGCTCTGCACAATCAATCTGAACGTTCTTCTTCAGTCTTTTTGACTTCCGAACGGTCATGTTTTGTTGGTCGTGTATCTAGTTCCAGCAACAAAGTACCACCCGTAACGGTTGCCTCTATCACCAGAGGGGAGCACATTGGAATTAAAGTAACGACTAAACAGGATCACAGTAATCTACTTTGTCGTTGTTCGCAACGCATCAGTAGACGAGACGAACTACGTTCACCGCAGGCGTATTGGATTGTGTATTGTCCGTTGGCTATGCACCGTCATGTAATAGTATATGTAACCTTTAGTAGCACGAAAATGTATCACCGCCTTTGCGGCTGGGAAGCAGCAGCGAAGACTTCCGCCATTTTGCTTCGCTTCAATTCCTCAAGAATGCTGGTGTTCATTTGCAGAAATTGTTGTTCCAAAAGAAAATCCGAGAAGCCATTCCCAGCGTTTTCGTTGATTGCCTTCGTTACACCTCCTACAAGAGATGTTACTATTGAGTTCTCCAGGACGAGTTGATGAAGGTGCTCGTCTCGGATAGCACGCTTGGCGACACGTTTGCGTGTCTTCGCTTTAGTACTACTCTTGTACTTCGCATGCAACATGTCACGCAACCCTTGACCAATCTTTTCGCGAGCCAGACGGTCTGAGATTCCAATATAGACTCCTGATTTGGGGTCCTCTTTAACAAAACAACCCCACTCCCTTACCTTGTCAAGGATGCTTGAAACTACCATCGACTTTCGTACTTTGGAGGTAGCTTCTGAGTAACTACCGTAGTGGTCTTCTACGAGTTTTCGAAACCGCCTGTTGCCCGGGTGGTTGTACGCCTGCCTCCCACGACCACAAATAACATCCATATCTCCCGCTTCCTGCTTATTGTTGCATATCTCGATCTCATCGTTTACATATTGGTCGAACACATCCATCACCATGTTGAAGGTCTCCTCCCCGGCCTCGCTAGATATGTCTTCTACCAACGGTTCCCAGTCCCCTTCTGAACTGAGTAGCCAGTCCTGGCAAATTTCGTCGAGGGACGGCACTGCTTGAGAGTAGCAAGTTTCTTTGAAGAAACCAGTATCTAGCTGCTGCCCGATCATATTAACAATCATTGTATATTAAGATTCGAAAATATGATCCTCTCTAGCTAGAACTAGAGACTGGAGGGATTTGGACAGATTGTCTTTTGGCGCGACCTTCGGCAATTCTATTGGGCTTGTGTTGTCTGCATAGAGTATTGTTTCGTGCTTCGTTGAGAACTTCAACCACGGAAATGTCTTTGACCATGCATGTACCAACGGCCTACTCGCCGACAAGGTACCTTGGACATGGGGCTCCGTTTGGTCATTTAGTTGGATAGATGATGTTTAGATGACATCAAGTTCCTTCTTCAGCATAAGTAGACAGCTCGGAGATACCCCGATCACTATTTGAATATAGCCATTCGTATTAGCCGATCATTCTGAAAGATAGTCTTTTGTCGTAAGAATCTATCATTTCTGTTCGATCCAAAGCAATAATCCTGATACCGATTTTCACCTCGGAAGCATGCGTACGTTTGGAAATCCTGCATACATTTTTTTCAGTGGTTTTAGTGACTGGATAAAATGCTCAGGCACTCCGTCGTAATACTAAGAGGCCCGTAAAACCCAACATCAGAGACTTTCTGTTCGTCGTCCGAGCATGTCCTAAGCTGGAAAGGGTGCATTCTTAATCATGCTGGGTAGTAGCGCTAGATCTACAACAATGCGACTAAAACACCACTGCGACCAAGAAAAGCACCTTGCACCTGGCTGGTTGCTGTGGCTACGTGGCTGCAACTTCGAAACTGTATGCATAATACATGTATGGACAGATAGTCGCCAACGAATGCGGGCGCACAGGATTACGAGTGGAACTTTCTTGACTACGGGCACAGCACCACCAGTGATGCCCAGTGCCCATCGGTTTCGAAATAGAGTCTCCTCGTTCGAGTCAGCCTTCCGGTCTTGTCGGGAAGGTCGGACAAGCATCCTTCTCGCGTGCAGCCCTGGCAATTGCAAAATTACTATCTGCTCTTGGACCCAGCCATTACGGCTCTTGTCTGGCGAGACGGGTGCCTAGGAGGTAGAGGTTGGACGGGGAGCGGCAGAGTATTCAACAAGCGTCAATTTTCGCCAGTGGTGGAACTTTACTTGCACATAGGTCTTAGAAGTTTGGGCTCTAGGTACTCGAGATCTAAGTGGCAAAATCTTTGCAGAATGGGTAGCCTGTCTGGCCTGTCTAGCATATCAAGGGAGTCTCTCGATGTAGTCTCTAGACAATAGCGTAAAGAGAGACGAGTCCCAATGGAATCCAAACTCTGTCAAGAGTGCGAGATGTATCGTAGAACGTCAAAGTGCTTCTCGAACAGAAGAGAGTCACCTCGCATGGAAAGTTGCTGGTTCAGCGTGACGCGCCCATGATATGTTGTCCATAGCGACAGTCCCCAAAATATCGAAACTGAATCTGCAGAGCCAACCGACTAATAAGAGGATCAGGTTATGGTCACCACCGTGGGTATTCGTTGCTGCTTCTTGGTGCTCAACGTTTTCGACCTTCTTTCCAAGACTTCAATCATTGCAAAAGCTCCAAATCTCCCATAGAGCCGGATGGCTCGTTCCGTGTTCAGCCGAGCCAGTTCTTCGTTCGACGTCTGAGTCCGACAATAGCGAGCAACAAATTCATTCGCCATCGCCTCCAGCAATAGATTTTGCGCTGCTGAAGCCTCCTGAATAGCATCAAGGAACAAAGACCCAACATGTTCCATTTTGGGTCTCCAAACAAGGGTTGCCAACTCTGCGTTTATCAACGCTCATACCGGTTTCGTGTTTGGACGACCGTCCAAATTCCATTTTCAGTTGGTCGGCAATCTTGTAAGCCTTGCGTCGGAAAAAAAACGTTTCGCAAAGCAACGATGAAGCTTGATGTACGCTAGTCCAACGTAAAGCTTCACGATGGATATCATGAAATGACCAGTAGGTGGTTTCTCGAATGATTCGTATTCCACAATCAAATCATGCAGCAGGCCAGAGGCATTGAAATGGCAGGCCAGCATGATTCGAAAGATATTCAGAACTTCTTTCTTTGCAGCATTCTCGCTGAAAGCCCTCTCGTTCATGGCATCACCAGTTAGAACAACTGGATCGTCGCTCCGTCCGAGCATATTCAAACAAAACTGTCAGTGAGGAAGAGAGTGATACAGATGGCTCTTGTGATTGAATTCTTTCATTTGGTCACAATACTCCCTGGTGTAGTTTCGAAACGGTCCAAAGGATAGCCCGAGCATGTTGCTAACTGTATCGATGTCGAGACAGCAAGAAAGGCTACATCAATCGTGCCGCTCTCCATTGTAGAGACATAAGCTTGGTGCGGGGGCTCAAGAGAGTTGCGAAGTGGAGCCCTCTGTAGTGAATGAGGAAAGTGTGCATGACACAATAGTCATTTGGAATATTGTTGCACTTGTCGCCTTGAATCTCGTGCATTCTAGAAGCCAAGCCGGACAGGCGAACTGCCTCGGGGATGTTATTCATGGTTGCTTCCAATGCACCTGAGGTGGGAGGCGCTAGATTTTTCAGTTAGCTGCACACACACCATTTGAGTTCCATGCTTTACCCAAACAAACAGAACGATGGCACTGGACACTCCCCCGTCAGCCAAAGCTGCATCAAGGTAGTTATTGAAAGAATCAAGTGAGGCATTTTCAAAGTTACAGATGCAAAATGAGCTGTGTTCCTCAAGAAGAAGGCCACGTCCTTCATACCCTCGTGCGAGACTGTAGGCGGAGCAAGGAGTTGATCGTCAAACTTGCCACAAAGCATGGCTTTGGTCTTGATGAGCTGATAAATGGCGTGAAGCATAGTTGACCTCTTCGGGAGCTTCACGCCAAGCGCTCTTGTAGCACAAAAGGCCATATCGACTGCCTCCTCTAGACGTGCATTAGGGCGGGCGCGTGTGACATCAGCAAGAGATTCAGCATGTTGAAACACCTCTGGAGGTGAGCATCAGACTCCTCGAGATTACCACAGCAGTACAATGCTACAGCTTGCAACACAGTGTAGGTCCAAGACAGTCTCATAACCACCATTTCAAGTCCATGTTTGGCATACTCCGAGCCCAATTCGAAAGCTGACTGCCCCAAGGCTTGTTTAGCTGCACGAAGATAGCATTGTGCGCAGTCTAAGCGGTCGGCATTCTTGTCGATGAGCATCTTGGCACGATTGAGTTGGTCAGCGATTGCAAAGACATAGGTTGGGTTGCTGGTACTCATCTTCTGCATCACGTGAGAAAGAAGGCGATGGATGGAAGAAAGTTCCGGTCCTTCATGAGTCATGGAGTAGAGACAATCAGAAATTTTGTCATGCCAGAATCGAGAGCTTCCGTCTACATTGCTTTCTACGTATATGAGACCCAACGCCTCCGCCGTACATCATGCCGCTTTTACTTGGGCAGGTGCATGTTCTCTATCCACATTCTCACTAGAGGCCAACGTTCGTTTCATGGTAGCTGCTTCGATAACCTCCGTGTCGAAAGTTTAGCCCGACGTTGCAACAAGCCTCAGTACAGACTGAACGACGTGATAAACACTGACTCGCGTTAACTTCTTATGCAAGGAGACGGTCTTGCTCAAGCATTTCCAAGAAGCGGACCACAAAGTTTGGGTTCCCGTTTGTACGCCGCACAACAAGGTCTACAAGATCGTCGCTTGCGTTTCTGCCTGTACATTTTCCAATCAAAGTTGCCACTTGGTCGAAATCAAAGCTATCCAGGTAAATCGGTGTGCATCTCAGACACGGTGCGGTTGTGTTCGTGGTATCAAGAAGATCCTTGATGGCATGCTCATCTTTTGATCTATAAGTACGTGTTCCAACCACAAGGACGCACTTTGAACTCTTGTCTATGATGATGGACTGAATGATTTCTAGTGACTTCTCATCAGCCCACTGGAGGTCATCAATGTGTAAGATAACGGGGTGTTCTCTGCTAGCAATCGTTGTCAAGAATTTCCGACGAGCGAGCTTCAGTTGTGTGAAACTATAGTTTGAGCATGATGAAACGGGGCAGCACCACATTCCACATGAGCCGATCCTGTAACAACCATGGAGAGGTTTGGAACCACCTTGCTGAGGACCGTAATGCCTCCCTCGAGCACTATCTTCGCCTCCAGGCACATGGTATCATTCTGTGAAATCAAATCACACAAAAGTCCGTAAAGGCCTCCACGAGTGCACTGAAGGGTTCATTTCTCAGCTGATCAAATTTTCCGGATACAAAGAACCCATTCAGCGTGAGGCCTTTGTTGCTCTAAGCTAATGTTAGCCAAAGCGGCACAGACAACTTGGAAACTCAAGCGACCCGTGTTGGTTTTCAAAGGCATTCGACATGATGAACCTGTCGCTGGACGAGAGACGGCGACCCAATCATGATGACTAACTCGACAGTAGGTAGATGGGTGCAGTCACGCAACGGCAAAAAGAAGAGGCAACACCCCCGTGCTAAAGAATGTGTGTGAGAAAGAGGAGACGGCGAGTTGCATATTCTCGAAGCAATCACAGTGCAAACGTACCTTTGTCGCGACTAGCAAGCGCCATCAAACTGGACTTTTTGCATGATGCTTTAATGGATGATGGTGACCAACGGTGCTTCTTGCGCAAAAGAGCTTACACGACAACACGTACGGTGGTAGGATTGTAGATTCGTTCCGCGAGAGGCAAGAACACACTCCTATTGTAGTGAAGTGCGAAGAACAGAACATGTGAGACGAGACACGCGTAAAGTGGTGACAAAACCAAGACAGTCAACGCAACGACGCGACAGTCAATGAATAAAATTAAAGAGTACCTAATAAGGGGTCTGGTTCAGC
>JAVCKV010560806.1:0-10987 GCA_032274145.1 Herpochondria borealis | reverse complement strand
TGTTGGTTGGTGATTTCATGTCTTGGGTTATATAAAAAAACCTTTTCCCTAGTCAGACTGTTTAGGTTAAGGATTTTAGCATTAAGGACTATTAGTATTAGTTGTAAGGTGCTCTATGTAGTTAGTTAGTTTATATTTTTCCCTTGGGCCGTTCTGAGCCATCGATCCCACCTTGGGCGCTCGCCCAGTTACTAAATAAGCTGGCTGAAAGGAACCGGCGTTTGGGCTCGGTGTAACATCAACGGTGGTAGAGAAGTCTACCATCCAAAAGAAGCCCTTTTCCCCGTTTTGTCTTCTTTTTTCCTTTCTTTCCCTCCTTTATCTCTTCCTTTGCGGTTGGTCTGTACGTACGGTGCGCGGACGCACATAACGCACGAGCGACGACACTACGCCCTGCCCCACGTGCGGGCTGTACCCTTCATCACCACGACCTGCCCCTCTGTTATAGCTCTACCACGCCCCGCCGTCTTGTTTGCTAATTCGGGCGAGCTACCCGCGGCATTTCAACTATTTAATAGTCACCCTAGCAGTTGGGACAAAGAGCACGGTTTTCTTCGATCCTCTCTCATCCTTCCCACTCAGACTCGTGCCCGACTCATTCAGTCAAAAACTAACGACTTCATGTACAGTGAAACAGCGTATAAACAGAGCCCCCGAATTACCGGCCCTATCTAAAGCTAGGGCATATCCGCCTCGTAAAATGCGTCGCTCTCCTTTTTTTACACCCAGCGACTCTTGGTATAATCTCCCTGTAGCGAGACGCACAGAATCCGCTTCTCTAGAGGCGAAATTTTATAATTTCCTCCGGCTGACAACGCATGAAATATCGAGTACGATGAAAAAATCTTAGTGCAAAACCCGATACTTACGAATACGTACAGTATATTCACCAACAGATGGAACACTAAGACCATCTCAAAAATAATTTTCCTCCTCTTGAAAAGTTCTTGTGAAGGTAATTTTCCCCTAAAATGGGGAGAGCATTGCGTATATATTGTTATATACATTTATATATATATGATGAAAAAATTCCAAAAACGTTCTTACGATTATCTTAAGCCTTAATCGGTGTGTCAGAGTAAGGTGATTGATAAATATTTATTTTTTAATTCAATACTTAATAAACTTCATATTTACGGAACTACTTCAAACAAAAATAGAAAGGACATAACACCCCTGCCGTTATGAGCATTCGCGCTTGCTGAGAAATAATTTGAGACGGAGATCGAGTTTGGTCATCGACTAATGATGACTTTCTCACGTTTGGGAGGAGTGTACTCCTAAGAGGAACAGATCTCACAGTATATCGAGGGACTAGCCACAGCTGTTTTAATGTAGGTAACACGTGACAGACAGTTACACCCGTCTCGCTTCGCTACTTTGAGCGAGGTGATTGAATTAGCATATTCATATGGGCAGTGCGAACGCTCGCGTTCGACGGATCGATCCAACAACCGATCGTTTGTCCGCCCCGTATTGAGGAAGCCTGACCCAGTGAGCTTCGTGGATGACTCTGTGTTAGCGTCAGAGATGAGAGATGTGAATATAGTCTATGCATACGGAAGCACAGAGGAGCAAAGCTTTGCTCCATCGTACACTGATGGAACTGAGGAAGATGCTGAAGTTATGGCGATGATTCCTAATCGCAAGCCAAGCCTCGAGAAGTGGGGAAGTCCTAACCCAGGTTGGAGGATTACAACCCGCGCAATCCAGGAGGCGCCCAACGTGGCTTACCAAACCGTGAACACATGTGTGTCACCTTTGCGAAGGTACGAAACACTTCATGGGTTCTTGTCCGTTGGTCACTCCTGACATGAGGGAGGCTACTAAGAAGGGAATTAGTGCCCTCACGGAACAGCAGCGGGCAGTGTTACCGAGTTACTATTGGTACGTGGAGGGACTTACGCCGCCTCCCCTGCCTAACAGAGGACCTCCGAGGAGAGCCGATACTCCAACCGTGCAAGCTGCACCAGCTCCTGCACAAGCTGGACCGGCAAATCCACCGGCGGGAAACGCTCAAGGGGTTCTGAATTGTCCCCACAGACAGTACCCCAAATGATAAGTGGGAAGAGCAAGGAGGAAAGTTCCTCTACTAAGACGAGAGGGAGAATGGAAATCCCTATCTCAACATCCGCAAGATCCGCGGAGAGCGACATGGATTGAATGTATCCTTCGAAGATGAGGAGGATCGCACTTATGGGTTGCCTCCATACGTAGCAAAACGGGAATATTACCGCCTTCCTGACCCAGTGTTGGCCTCAGTCGACACAACTAAAAATTACCAACTCGGCTTGGTTGGGATAAGGAAGAGAAAAAGCAGGTTCTCACGGTGCTCGGAACCGGAGCTGGAACGAACTTGGTCCTGAGAGAAATCCTGTCGCCAGCAGCCCTGGCTAATTTGGACACCGAGACCAAGTGCATCTCGTTAAGGGACTCGAATGGTAGACAGTTACCAAGTTGCGGAATGGTTAAGCTTAACCTTGTTGTGGGTACATACAACTGCAGGGTGTCCTTCATGGTGGTCGATCGATTATCGACAGAGGCCATCTTGGGATGTGACTTACTTGATAGGCATATTGATGCCATGTTGCCAAGAGAGAAGAAGATCGTTCTCAAGGACCGATCGCATGTCTACATTCATCGTCGACCTGCGCATGATATTCGCGTGAGGCATACAGTGCCCGAGAAGGAGGGGAAAGATACTCTTCCCTCGTGTCGCAAGATACGACTGGCACAAGGCATTGTACTTCCTCCACAGTGCGAGACTATTGTTGCAGTTCGGTGTGACGACGCAGGTCATTTCTTCCTGCAGCCCGAACAAGAATTGTTCGATTCAAGGAAGGTCGTCATGAAAAACGGCATCGCTGAGGTAAGGAGCAATGTCCCTTTCTCCGTCATCATTGCGAATTTCTCGCATGCTGAGGTTCGCTTACATAAGCGACAGATCCTGGGTGAAGCAATACCCACTCCGGAGGATACGGCTATCTTGGCCGTTGGAGAACATGGAAAGCCCCAGACTTGGGACCAGAAGAAGGAGACAGTAGATCTAGATTATCTGGACTTTGAGCACTTGGAACCAAATATGGTTAGAAAAGTGAAGAAGATGCTGAATAAGCACAACGCTCTGTGGAAACTTGGGAAGGTGAGTGTCACTCCTCACCGAGTGAAACTGAAGGAGGATGTCAATCCCTTCCATGCACACCCCTACCGTGCAAGGCCGCAAGCGCGCGAAGCGGTCGATGCGGAAGTCAACACCATGTTGAAGAAAGACGTCATCGAGCCGGCGACGTCTGAGAGGGTATCACCAGTTGTGTTAGCACCCAAGCCAGATGGGATATGGAGGTTCTGTGTTGACAATAGAAGGCTAAACGCCTTAACCGTCAAGGATACCTATCCTTTACCTAAGATGGATGAGTGTCTGGATTCATTTGGAGATGCGCAGTATTTTAATACGTTGGATTGTAACTGCGGATATTTGCAGATTGGCTTGCAGGAGGAACATCGCGACCTCACGACCTTCACTTGCAAAGCGGGTACATACCGCTATAAGCGAATGCCGTTCGGGTTATGCAATGTCCGGCCACTTTCCAAAGGACAATTGACATCCTACTGTCCGGATACAAGTGGAAGACTTGTTTGGTTTATTTGGATGATTTTATCATCATTTCGAAGGACATTAAGGATCATGTTGATCGTGTTGACGAAGTGTTACAAACCCTGAGGGACGCTGGAATCACGTTGAAGTTAAGGAAGTGTGACTTCTTCCGCTCCACCGTGAAATATCTTTGTCACTTCATCCGTCCAGGCTTACTAGAATTAGCCGAGAAGAATGTCAAAGCGGTTCGACAAGCCTCCGAATCAAAAACGAGAACGCAAGTTCGTTCATTTTTAGGCATGTGTAATGTCTATCGCCGTTTCGTTCCGAACTATTCTCGGATTGCGGCACCAATAACCGCCTAACCGCTTCGAAGAGTTGCCGCTGCAGAATACCGGGTGTAACTAGTGGCTTCGCCACAGCCAGTTCGCCTTGAGCTTTTTTACTTCGCCTGTTATACATGCGCTTGGTAGCGGCAGTTTTGCGCATGGGCTCGTTCGCATCCTCTGTTAAGGCGATGGGGTTCTAAAGGATCCGGCGTGGACTTATTGGCATCTGCTGGACCGAGTTTCCTTTCTGCTACCTGCTACCTGCGAGTGATCGCATTGACCATTTCGTTCACATTTTCCACGCGGTCACAGAAAGTAGGTATATCCTCATCAACTTCTTCATCCGCGGTGCTGGTGGGATCTGGGAGCCTGGAAAGTGCGTCTAGTGTCTGATTCTTGAGACGCAGACGATAGATTGTCTCTTAGTTTAACTCCAAAAGTCGCAGTCACCAACTCATGAGCCTTCCAGTCCGGTCGTTCAACGGGAGCATCTATTTTAGAGTATTGTCGTCCGTGCGGACCATGAATTCGGTGCCCTCGAGTTACGGGCGAAGTATTAAGATCTACCATACAACCGCATTTCACTCACGCTCCGTCGCGGAATAGGTACGCTGCTCCTTGCTAAAGGTCTTCGAATAGCACCCCACCATCGCCCACTTTGTGGCTGTGTCCATATCTTGTTGCTGAAGGAAGACCACACCGATGGCTTAAGTCATGATATCGCAATATATCATATAGGGACGACCAAAAAACGGGAGAGCTAACACAGGGGGATCTTCAAAGCGTCCCTCAACGTCTCGAAGTCTTCGAGCTGCTCTAATGTCGGTTCGGGTGGGTCTTCCCATTCGATGCAGCTGTCCTTCTTCAGCAAATCCGTCAGCGGGTTAGATATTCACACGAAGGCATTGATGAAGCGCCGGTAAAAATTGCAAGCACCGAGGAAGCTCTTCTTCTAGGTAGGGGTCTCGGTTATTGTGGCGTCAGGCACGGCCTTGATGGCCTTGGCGTCTGGGTACGCGCTAAATGGAGCCTGAAGTACGTAGAAACCAAATAATTCGCCCTATTCCTGGAAGAAGAAGCACTCCCTGATCTATAGGCTTGATACCGGCTTCAAAGAGCCGGTAAAGGATGTGGTCTAGGTGCTCAAGGTTTTAATCGTAGTTCTGAGATAACACGATGATGTATTTCATGTACATTCCGCAAACCAAAGGGAATTCTTCGTTTCTGCAGTTTCCCATGTGGCTTATAAAAATCGTATTTTTCACCTCCTCTTTCGCAATCGGAATCTGATAATACCCCCCGAGCGCAACCAACAACTTGAAGAAGTATTTATTGCTTAGTCTCTCAATTCAATTCTGTATGAGAGGAAGGAGGTACGTGTCCGGAATGGTCGAATAGTGCAATCGCCTAGAATCGACCCAGATTTTCTGTGTGCCGTACTTCTTCGGTACACAGCACTGGGCTGGACAATTCCGCCTTTGCCGGTTCAATCACGCCTGCTGCCAGCTGGTACTAGATCTGTTTCGAATCTTTTCTCGTTTTTCGGGACCAACGCGGTACGGTTTAAGGCGGGCGGTAGTTGAGCTAGGCTTCAGGCCGATCCGATGCTCTGTGGCGTTGATCTGTCCAAACCGACATTAGAACACGGAAGCGTGCTTTTCCAACATCTACATGACGCGCTTCCGCAGGACCAGGTCCTCAAGGTCTTCCAAGTTGATCTGATCCCTCCAACTATTCTACTCATCAGTACGCGCCCCAGCCAGCGCGTCGGCTTGGACATTTTTCATCGTTAGTATATCTTTCACTGCTTCAGGTCTTATTTCCTCTGTCCGCGGTAGATTCTCATCAGATTGGTTTTTCCCAGATTTATGAGGTGACAAACTGTAGATGTCTTGGCCAGCCGTCACAATGACCTCTGCGAAAAATTCGTGCGCCTCAATGTTGGAGGAGAGAGCAATTAATGTCCGCCATGACATTTCCTGCTTCGTCCATATCATTCCCTTGCGAAAGGTCTGGGTCAACCGGGACGCTGGGGGGACCACTTCCGTGAACACGAATGAGTCTTTTCGCTGCATTACTGTACAGGTTGGCCAAACCAAGAGGCGATCGTAATGCGTACGCGACAAACATGCCTTTGGGTATAATAAGTTCTTTGGGGGTGAAGATTATAGCGATTATCTTAAATGGCTGATCCGCTGACACTTCGTGCACTGTGACGCGCATGCAGTAGCGTTCTAAGACGTCGTGCTTCGGTTCTGCCATGATTAGCCCTTGTAAAAAGGTCGTAACCGTTGCTTGCAGCTGGATGAATGGCGGCATGTATAGCGCTCGGTATTATCGTATGCCCGTCAGCGTTGCAGTCTTGTCGCCCGTTTTGACTATTTCACCGCCGGGCAACGTTCTGCGCTTCAAGATGCGAGAGGTATACTCAAAACAAGGGTCAGATACAGTTCGATAGCCGATGACGGGGAGGTTTCAACTGATGAAGTAGATCTTCCGTTTGATGCACTTAATGGCATCGACATGGCGATTGGTGATGTTGGTCCGGAATAGGACGGGTGAAACCAAGTGGCTGACAAAGAGGAATGCTACCCGATATAGGGCATTTTCGAAGTGTGAGCTAAGAAGAAAATTCTGTGTAACCTTCAAAGCATTGCCACTTGCATCACAAATCTTGGAAATTGTTTCTTTCTCCGTGATCACCTTCGTCCATCCCTCAGGAAGGGAGCTACGCCGTATTGTAGCATCCCGCCCAGCCGGTGCGGGCGCTCCTAGCCACATATTTTCCCGCGAGGTGCTTCACGGCCGTACAGAACCGTCACCTACCACCGTGCAGCTGCACATTGGGCTACTATAGCCCTGAGGGGTACCATATAGTTTTGCGGACGCACAAAGGTATGATACCGCTGCATGGAGGACGGGGCACACCACTGTAGGCGCTTACAGTGCTGCGCTACCGTACCCAACGAAATGGCACACCACTGTATGCACATATAATGGTGCAGAACCACATGGGGTACGTCAGTGGCACTACTGTACTTTCGTAGAGCGGTGCATCACTGGACATGATATGGTGGCATACGTCTGTATGGTCATACAATAGTGTGCCACCGCACATGACACGATGTCCCATAATACACTGCGGTGCAAAACTGTGTATGATGGGATGGTAAAACACGGTACATTCTTACAGTGGTGCACCGCCGCATAGGGTATGACGATACACCACTGTAAACTCGTACAGTGATGGACCTTCATGCGTGACGCGGTGCTACCCCACTGTACAGCCTTACAGTGGGGTACTGGTGTAAGGGTTTCTTCAGCACAGCAGTGCGAAGTGGGGCCCGCTCTACAGCTGTACAGTGCAGGTGGTACTGTAATGCAGTATTTAATTACAGTAACCCGGTGACCCCTGCGACGCAACGGCCCACCGACCGCCGTCGCGTACACGTTTACGCGACGGGTAAATGTACTTAAGCAGTCGGACCGTCAGCTAGCGTGCCCGACTACAATAGTTAGCTTTCTCCCCCCTTGTTTCCCCACAGTAAACAAAATTTTACTGCACTATTTCTCGCCTTACGGCCCCCCTTCTCGCCCTCTCTAGAGCGACCCCTCTCACCCGTTGTCTAACGGGCTAACCAGCGCACGCTTCTGGCTGTTTGGCTCAAGTCTCCGCTGGGCGTTTGACCATGCGTAGCTTTGTGAGCATACATTCGCCACCCGGCCACTCCTCCTCGTCAGCCGGCGAGTGGCCTCCCGATCCACCTCCATCCTCCGTGCTGCACTCCGTCGCCTACCGAAGTCTAGCGAGTACCGCTGAGTATCACAGAACGCTCGCTGTGATAGTACACGTATCACGTTATATCCGGCTCCTGTGTCGATGACGGACGGCAATGGGACCTGGACCTTCTCCGTCACGCCGATGGAACCGGACACCACGTAATTTTGACGTGCCATGACCTTGCACGAGTTATGACCTTCATCTGAGGACTCCATCGTGTTTAAATTACTGGGTCAACTGATTGCCTCTCGGGGTTGAGTATGGACTTGTCGTCCATAACCAACCCAGGCCTTAGGCCATACTGAAGTTACCTCTGGTACATTGTCAATCGTGTTCTTCGTCGCCTTTGTCGCCTGCTTCTCAGTCAGCTATGTGGGACACCGTCTTCATTATTTAACTAGGGAGGAGCATTCAAGGGGTATGGTTCAAATTCACTTTCATTTATGGTTGGTGGCGCGCGACTCATGCCGAGTATTGACTTCCGCACTCATAAATTTGTTTTCATTGCCCCGTGACTGATATTTATCTGAAGAAAGAATTGTGGAAGCGACAGAAGCGCTGTGTTCAGTGGTGTCTGTCGCTTCAATTTTTCGGACGACTCTACTGACTCAGTCTAGTTGGACGGTGGCCAAATTGGGTTGGGCCGGGTTCAGACCACGTGGACCTGTCCGGGTTTCTGATTATGATCATGGTTGGATTGATAGGGTGGACAAGTCGGCCTTTGGAATTGGCCACGACGTCCTCTACCGCATCTACCACTCCAACCACCGCCTTATTACCACAGGTTCATAGAACGAGGACCGGGTTCGGGGCCGGAGCTCTTCATCGACTACATCTCTTGCTTGTACCAATCCTTCAGGAGAGGGTTTTCCTATATCTGGTGGAGGTAGTAATTGTACGCAAAGTAGATGCATTGAGATGGAGAGAGATGGAGACACTTGACTCTTTTGTGGCCACTCTCGCGACAACTCCAGCAGTTCAACTGCCATTATTCGCTCTGGATGAGTGTCTGCGCCGCCTGCATATGGGCCTCTGTTATGTCCGTAACATCTTCAAAGGTACGCACCACGTCACGGATATCCGATCTCATTTCTTTGCTCGATCTCTCAATCTGGTCCCCGGTCAGGACCAGAATGTCCCCAAGCTGGAAAGCTGTGTAAACCACCGTCGTAGGATAAACAACCGCTTACTGTTCCGGGCATGGCCAATAAGAAAAGAATGAGTCCGATGTTATGCTGGGAGCAGGATGCACCAACATGGTCGTGTTCCTTGCCGTACGAGACGAGTAATTCTGGCAGATCGGTGAAAAAGTGGTACGGCGGCGTATTTTTGGGCCCTCTGAGCCTCGCCTTCGGAGAAGGCGATCTGGTGACCAACGATCATACTGTTCCGATCCTCAGGGCGTATCATTTCATCTGTACCTGGAAACGCCAACATGTGGCGTCCTGAAGACCAAGAAAAACGTTCTGCACAAGCTCGGCGAGGTAAAGAAATTTCGGCAAGTGCGCGCAGCATTCATAATAATCTAGGAACAGTGTAACTCATCCTCAACATCATTCTTTACAGCGCGGGTCGCCTGGTTGTGGACCCTCTGCAAACAATTCATCGGTGAGGCACCCCTGCAGGAGAATGTGTAACACGTGGGGCCAGGTGGCAGCTGTAGTGTTGCAGTTAGATCGCTCGTAGCAGCACAAAAGAAGACGGGGCGTGGTAGAGCTAGATGGAGGGGCAGGTCGTGGAGAAGAAGGGGACTACCGGCACGTGTGGCAGGGCTTCGTGTTGTCTTCGCTGCGTTGTGTGCGTCCGCGCAACTTTGCCTCAACCAAACCTAAAGGAATCTAAAAAGAGAAGGAAGAAAAAGAAGGGCAAAAGAAGGAGACAAAACGGGGAAAAAGGCTTACTTGGGAGGTAGTTCGAACTACCACCGTTAATGCTTTTCTCCAACCCCAACCAGGCGCCGCCCAGCCTGCTTAAGTAGCGGCTGGGCGAGCGCCCAAGGCGGGGCTGGTGGACCAGAGCCGTCCAAGGGCAAAAAAACCCTAAATCTAACCACACAGAGTGTCACTTAGCAATTACAGTACCCTCAGAACTACACAGTGCACTAATCTAGACTCCCTCAGATAGGGTAGGGTGCCCTAACTACGCAAACATAGTACCCAATAAACGAACTACCCAGCCCGACCAATCCGCAGCCATGCCACTCCAGAGTGGCGAAAAGGCAAAGTGGCTAGGTCCGTACAGTACCTCTGACTGTACCCGACCCGAGTGGTGGAGTGGCGAAGTGGCGGCTGATTCCGACCACCTGGGGTGAGCGTACACATGTAGATTTCCCGTCGTAGGTGCGCGATCCCCTTATCGCCGTACCACAAATTTGTTCCACTTCCAATGCCGAAAAGGTACCGTCTGCATTCGATCGCGTCGATTTCCGATTTCAAACCCCGTATAGTTCAACTGTGCGGTGACCTGCAGCTAAAGAAACAATTCCTCCGTACAAGGGGTTGTCTAGGAACTTGGCCGATGGGTACATCATATATGCGGTCGCCCATGGGCACCGACAACAACAGAAGCGAGTTTATTCTTGTCCGAGTAATCGTCTCAATGAAGCTGGAAAAGATCGTTTGGAGACCACGTGGCGCATAAGCCCTGAGAAGGAAGATTTAGAAGATGGAAAATAAGTCACGGAGAAGGGCGTTAGGCGTGCTCTGGCGCGTCCTTCAGCGTCCCGGCCGGAGAAAAGGTGCAGACTTGATATCTCCGTCGGGAAAAACAGTGGCACGGAGGACATTACCGCAGACATATCCGATTCACTGGAACAGCTGTGGCGCAAAGTATCTGTCCTTGAGAAACTTGTACCAGCAGCTTCAGCATGAACTCAAGAAGAAATTATACAAGAAAGGGTGTCCGCTATTCGAAGAATTTTCCAACGGTCGTTGTTCGAGTCGTCATTGACGATATAACTGCCGTAGAAAGCGGACAACGCACTTTTCGGTGACGCCCTCTACTGCGTGACGGAAGAAGATACACTCCGAGGTACTGCAAATTTTTCAGCTTATTGCGGCCGACGTCCAAACCAAGTTCTATGACACAGTTGGCTTTGAACTTGTTGCGTTCATACAGAGCATTGGCGAAATTCAGAGGAATATACGGAGGAACGAAGAACACATTTTGTTCTGGACAGCGGCCGCTCGTTTCGACTGGCTCGGCATCAAAAGTGACGACGATTTACGCAAGATGAAATTGCGATATTCCGAAGCGCAGTGGCAGTCGCGCATAAGTCTAAGG
>JAVCKV010560784.1:0-10989 GCA_032274145.1 Herpochondria borealis | reverse complement strand
AATTAAAAAGCGGTGTCACTTCCATGCAGCACGGAGGCTTGGTGCCTGATCCACTGAAAGAGAAACCCAAGCTGAAGCTGTTCCTACTAGCTCTGGCCACAGCTGATGTAGGATTCAAGAAGGTGTACAGTTTCTTGAGAGCGAAGGGAGAGAAAAGACAGCCAATCAAGTGTCCCGAGCTACAGCAAGTACTGATGGGGTGTATCGACAAATGCGGGGACGTGCAGGGGGACAAAACAAAGCTGGGATTCATGGCGATGAAGATCATATCTGATGTGGCTACCCTGTTCCCTGGCTTCGCCGGTCCTGTCACGGAGGATTGCATTGTGCTCGGTTCAGGTTCGGCGAACGGTCTTGCTTGCATTAAAGGCCTGGCGGATGGTGAAGAAACGACGGACACGACGAAGTTTCGTCGGTTTCACGCCAGCCTCATGTCTTTTCTTCATGAGCAGAGCGACGACTTCCGGACTGCCAGCGGCTGGACACTATCGGCGGATCCTGATCCCGAAACAGAGAAGTCCCAGTTAGTGTCCAGCTATGGTGGCAGACCCTTTGGAATGAACGACTCCGAGCACATTCTCTGCAAGGTATGGCTTTGCATCATCCATAGTCATGCAACCCGCAATGTTTCCAAGGAGAAGTCCGTGAGCTGTGGTCACTGTCACCCAATCCCCCAGGAGCAAGACTGGGAGAAACTAATGGCTCCCAGCATGACAGCCATTTGGGACAGCTACATCAGGGTCTCCCAAGAGTACACAATTACAAAGAAGGGAGTTAAAAGAAAGTTCCGTCACCCATCACATTTACTTTTTGATTTTGAAAGGAAGAGTGGCGACGGGGCTAGGATCAAGGCGGTCCTGGAGAAGCGAAAAATGGATGATTTTGGAGACACGGAGGACGACAGCCTGGTGCCAGTGTGAACAAGTGAGTAAGTGAAGCAACGAATCTGTTCTCCCTGATACTGCTCACACCACTATACCGGGATACTGACTATCTATCCACTCGCACTTTTGTCTTTTTAGGGTTGGCTTCTGGGCAAGTGTGCGTGCTCTTTTTATCGTGATTCAAAATGATATGTGGTGTTTGGCCGCCTCGATGTTGAGCCCGCCGTGCTCTGACACACAGGAGAGTCGGCCGTCTCTCTCTAATCTCGATCGGCGACATTCGCGTCGCCTAATTGGCGAATACTCACCGATCCGGACGAGGAGCTTGGGCTGAAACACTGGCACAAAAACGGGCCAACGTTATTTTTGCTGGTCCACGATGATGGATATAATACATTAGGACGTAATGAACTGCCGTTAATCGAGGCAAAATGACAACCACAGATCTTCCACGCTGCCAGTTGGCTTTCCTACTGAAGAGACTAACCACTTGGACGTCGGACGTTTAACGAGTAACCACATTGACGTAGTACGTTTCGCGACTTGTACAATCGTCCACCACAACCACATAAAAATAAGAAACATAATTGTAAAAGAAAATTCAACAAAGCCATCGAAACAATGACCATCCTATCGGTGCCCTTGCTCACCGTCATCACGAATCTTCCGGTTAGCCAGGCCATTGGCTTTGTCCAAAAGTCCATGCTTGAAGCTGCCGGAACCATTGCCCGCCCACGCCAAACCATGAAGACCCTCCAGTCGGAGCTACAGAAAGGGAACGGTCAAATCTTCCTCGCGTTTGCTGTTGTTAACTCTGCCGTTGCCCAGCTTGCACATGGGACGGAAGTTCGTGTTACTTACAAGCTTATTGGCAAGATCACGGAAAAGTTTCCTTCTGATCTCAATTGCAAGATATCCGAACAAGTGGCCCATGAAGTCCATTTGGCTGTGCATAAATTCGTATTCGAGAAGATGGGTGGCTACAAACATGCTTCTCACAGCTGTCTATTGGACAAAACAAAGAATGGTCTTCGTGGTAGCGTCATTCCCGGAACGGTGGCAAAAAAATGGGACGTGCCAAAGCTGTTGGCATCCAAACTTGTCGAGGAGGCAATTAGCACGACAGTGGGAGACGCTACTGCGCGATGCAACAACATCAAGCAGAGCGTCAAACAGAAAACTACGGCCGTGATTCAAAAAATCTTGCGGTCGGATGAAATTGAGCTCAATGCGATATCGGTAAATCTCGTGTTGCTGACTATCCGTGAGTCCATTTCTGACAAGCTCAACGGATATCATTACGCGGTGGTGAAGATTGACGATGGGTCCGACGTGTTTAATGCGCGTCTATTCCCGTCCGCAATGGCAAAGCGTTTTGTGAAGCTCGTCAGTGACATGAAAGAGCTCAACGAGTGAGGGTTGTGACTGTTCCAACAAGGCAAACAGGACAGCAACAGGAAATCAGTTGACGGTCAAATCTAACAGGACCACGTGGGCGTCAATGATTCGGTCGAGTAGCAATTAGGAAAGACAAAAAAAACAAGGTTCGATCGATCGAGTAGCAATTAGGAAAGACAAAAAAAACAATTAACTTTATAGAGCCTACTAAACATTAACGGGACCGTCTCCAATCTGCCTGTTTCGGAGGACGCTGAGGGGCATGTCGAGTTCGTCGTCTGAGTCAGACTCTGATCCAAAGCTGCTGTTGAAAAGCAAGCTAATGCGTGGCTCAACGAAGGCGTCTTCATCATCCGGGAACCACAGCTGGACGTAATCCTCAACGCACCTCATCCGCTTACTGGTACGTTTGTCGTACTCGTGCTGGAAGAGATCGCAATGACTTCTCTGTAGGCTCTCACTTGTCATTCTGCGGATTTCTGCCGGCGCCTTGTCCTCCAGCACCTCCAATCGAGTTGCTTCCTTGTTGGTTCTCGCTGAGAACTGGACGGTCAGGCACGGGGCCATCTGGCACTCACTGCAGAACTGGACCTCGGCAGCTGGAGCCGGTTCATCGACCGGGTCACGCAGTTCCAGCTCTGCCTCACTGTCAGATTCTACGGAGCCGCTAACATCGCTGTCCGTGTCGTCATCCTTGAACAACCAGTCGACGTGCTCCTGGATGCACTTGAGGTGCTTGAGCCGCTTGTTGTACCGGTACTTGAACAGCTTGCAGTGTTTTTTCTGTAAGTTCTCACTGCTCATTGAACGAATCTCGGCTGGCTCTTTCTCTGTGTAACGAGCGATTGCCTCACCCCTTTTCTTTGTTTCGAAGTAGAAAAGATCTGTGAGGCAGGGAGCCAGCTCGCAGTCCTCGCAGAAATGCTTGTTTCCTGCCCAGCTCTCCCCGTACCCGGGTGGGACGTACATGAGGTCATTCTTGGCGCCCATCCTGACGCAATACTTGAGGGGAAATCCCTGCTCGTTTGTAACCACATCGAAGATCTTGGTTATCTTGGGCTGGTCGCTCTTCTTCCTCTTTTTGTAGCTGGTCTTCTTCTTCTTGGGGGTCGGCTTCTTCCATTGCTCTGGTTTTGTGGCGGCAAGCGAGTCCACGAAGTTCTCGTAGTTTTCCAGCGCCTCGTACTCACGGCAGTTGTTCATTTTCAGCACTTAAGTTCCTGGCAGCGCGCGGGTGTGTACAACCAGCAGTATATTATGTTATGGGGAGAGGTATACTATGTTATTGTGAGGGAAGAAATGGACTGCGATGGTTCAAACATTCGATTGGTTCAGGTTTGAAAAGTTCGTGCCAAACGACTCTCGCACCCGTCTTGCTGGCTTCTCTAAGAAAAAGTCAGTCACGCGTGCTCACTACTATGACCCGAGAACAACGGCATAAAACGGGAAACAGGCCAGCATGGTCATTACTTTGGGTCATTACTGTTATCTTAATTGTGAGAGTCGCTCTGACGTCACGAGTGCGTGTAACGATCCCTCGACCGCACGGTCCAAGAGAGGCAACAGTGCCCCAAACGACACGGCTAGTGAGCTCGGGTCAGGCAAGGAGGAAAGATCAACCTCGGAATTGCCAAGCTCGCGCCATTTCCTGTAATGAAGACCAACTCTTGTGACAGCAACGTTGTTGGAGATGGGTTGTATCTCCCGCAGAGCCACATCGGTCCCGCGTTTGCCGGGATTGATGACCGAGAAGTATCTGCGTCTTCTACCACCAGGAAGCTCCACAACCAACAAGGTGAGTATAAGTTTCTGTGTCAGCGCGGCCTGCATTTCCGCGAGACCCTGTTCGACCTTGAAATTCTTCCCTTTGTGCGCGCGTAGGTACTTCAGCCAGACACACCCCGCATCCACATCCTGTCTCGGCGTATCCTTCCTAAGAGGGAAGGTCTCGGAAACAGCGTCGAATTCCCAGTCCAAGTGGACGTTCTTCAATCCGTTGCAAGTGAAACGCTGGCGTCTTCCGAACTTGATATGTTGACGGACAGTTGGCACCACACCTTCGCCCTTCGTCCCGCCTTCCCACAAATTACGAAGGGGTCCGAATCTTCTAGTAAGTTCAGGAAGATTGAGGAGACACAGGAAGTTGTAGGCTTTAATCAACTTTGGTTTCTCGTCGACTGATTTCAGCTGCTGGTCGAGAAGGTCAAACTCGGTAAGAAAGGATTTCACCAGTAATTCCATTTCAGGGATAGTCTTTCCTGGGATTACCTCTCTGCACATGACAGACGCGATTAGCTTGTCAAGAGCGACAATGCACCGGCCGACCTGCTCGGCATCAAACTTCCTCTGTGGCTTAACAGGTTCCCTTGGGCCCCCATCTCTTCCCATCTCCTCTCTCACTGTGCGCTTGAGGTCCTCTAGCAGGGGGCTCCCCTTAGTAATCTCACCAGCGGCGTTGAGCCTCTTTGCGTGCATCCCGCGATCCTTCAGCCACTGCGCATAATGCCTCCTTTTCCAGCTGACGTCAGGTACTTCCGTCGGCGGTGTGTCCTCGTGCTTGCCGTCGTGGCTCGTGGTAAGTGTTCCAAGGTCTTGATAGAACCATTGCATGACTCTGCAGAACCCCAGATAGGACTCGCTGATCCAGCCACCGCACTTGCCCCCAGAATACTTCTCCACTTTGAGCCACTCCACCTTTGTACTGGCTAAGAGTTGATTCTTAGCCTCACTGTCATTGACGAAACCAGCGTGCAAGCTTTGGCTGGTGAGCCAGTCCCTGATGACGAGCACAGTTCCCTTGACAACACCAAGGAAGAGCAAGTGCATGAGAACATCAACGTATATGGCAAGATCAGGGTACAGAGTCCATGGGACAGGGTCCCTGGGCTCTTTGAAGTCCTCAGGCGACCTTCTCTGTTCCTCCCTCAGGATCCGCTGTGTTTGGCTACCTTCCTGCGCGACACATAGTCTCCTCTGATTCTGAGCACAGGCAGTGAGGTGCCGTATGAAGGAATCGTTGATGCACTCCCGCTTCAAGAAAGACGAGACGTTCGCTTTGCCCCAGGACCCGTCCAGCAAGCGCTGGTATGCGAGCCTCTTCGACTGCTTGAGTCTCTCGTATGTTAGAGCAAAGGGCCCTATTTTTCCATCTTCTGTGAGGTACCGGGAGCGAGAGTCATTATCTGGAAACCAATCAGCTGCTGGGTAATCATCAGGCATTGGGAGCAGCATGTACCCCGAGGCTGACCATGTCTTTGGGACGAGGGCGTCCCACACTACACAGGCCGAGCAGTCCGTGGGACAGACTCCATCACGTAACTTCTCGGTGCATTCATGGCATGGCCTCAGCCAGTCCACTAACTTTGCGTGGTTTGCAGAGCACCTAAAACGTCCATGGTATAGAGAGCCTCCAAGAGAAAGCTCATTTGCACCACGTCTCTCTGGCTGGTCAGCCAGCACAGCATAAACTTCCGCTACAACCCCCACCACTCCATGATGTTTCTTGCTGAACATGACATGGCGCCCTCCGATTTTGAGCTCCTCCATCTCCTTCTCGAAGTTTTCCTCCACATCATTGTGGCTGCCCTTTCCATCTGCCAGGGCAACGATGCAGGTATTGCGCCGGTTGTTCCTGTCCCCGCGGGGTGTGCCCACGGTGATGCTCTTTATCCAGACACTCACTCTGTTGTTTTTCGTTTTGTTTGGGTCGACACCATCTTGCCAAACGAAGTATGGCAACACTATAGTGCTGGGAGGCAACGACTCCCGTGCCCCAGCCGTGTAGTAGTCCACCGCACTCTGATGGATCTCAGCGGCTCTGGGAGTGTCCGTAATCCATCGATAGGGGGTCGTGGGTGACTTCCGTAATGTCCTTCGATCCTCTGGGTCCATAGATATTGGCTCCATGTCCACTCCGCGAGCAAGAAGACACTTGAGGCACTCCACGACGGGAGAGTAGGAGAACTCAGACTTAGTGCCGTCAGTTTCGTCGTCTGCATCATTGTCCTCCATATACTTGTCTTCCCTTCCCTTGCAGAAGTTCGCCATGGGGACAGGAATGTTCTCCTTGATGGAAGAAATACCCGTGAGATACCGTTTGTCAAGCTCTGCCCATGTAGACGGCGGCTTGACAGAGATCTCACCGGATTTATGCCCTGTTTTCGGTCTGGAATGCTCGACCCCCAGCAAATAGTACGCCGAAATAATCTCCTGGACTTCACAACAACGTGGCTCGCTCATGCGGCTACAGAGACGGGCGTAACGGAAGTCGAGAAGAGCCTCGTTCCAATGGAGCTTCGTTTGGCTTGTCTCGGCCTCCATCATTCTCGAGCTCCTTTCCACTTTGTCCTTCGTGTTGTGCGTTATCGTGTAACTGACCTCCACCATTCTCTTCAGGCCGCGACCCACCTCCCGGATCTCGTTTCTCAAGAAGGCGAATTTCTCCCCTGCCAGGTATTCTGACAAGAGATCTTCGTCAACGAGAGGATCTCTGTTACGCTTGGTCTCCACATCTGGTGTAGTGGCGGTGGCGGACTCTACAGCGAGTGACACGACCGCTTGTTGGTGGACCTTAGTCTTCTCGTGCTGAGCGAAGCCCTTTGGGCCAATCAATGGTCGCGGGTGCTCACACAAGGAGCACAAGTAGAACACATCGCAGTTTGAGGTTACGGAAAAGACGGAGCCGCAATGATAGGCGGTGTACTCAGTCCCAGATGAGGACTGGATCACCATGCCTGGTTTACCCATCCGCGTGCATTGGGCGTTGACACATTTGACACGGTTGGACATGCTCGGTATTACTGCTATGCTATACGAGGCAGGAGGCGGCTGCGGAGAAAATAATATGACCTCTGGACGAGGATTAGGCACGGACATCGAGGCTCTACGTTCTGAAAAGCGGGAGCGTTGCGGCAACCCAAAAATGAAAGGGCCAGCAGTTAGGTGGGCAGTCAATCCCCAACGGGACTCCCGGCCATCCAAAAAAGCGGACCGTTGATGTGGGATTCACCCAAACCCTACAAAGAGGTAATAGGGTCAGCTGTCTGCTTCAGCGGTTGCATCCACGCCAACCCCTGTTTCGGGGGCTAGGTAAGATCCGTCTTTGCCTAAGTAAAGTAGCGCGGCGGCTGTCTAGCCAGAACTTTGAAATTCAAAAGGACTTGCACCGTACCTCGAGAACTCACTCTTTTGTTGGATAGAAAATGGGAAAAGGGAGGGAAAGCAACAATGGGCGGGAGGTAAGAAGTAGGACAGGCCGTGTCGGTTGGCTTTGGAGCGATGCTATTGTTGGTTGAGTAGCCATTAACAGGTGCCTTCTCCCCCTGCTCACAAAAACAATCGATTGGCGATAACGTGAACAAAGCGATGCTGTTCCACTACGACGCCTGGTCCCCCAAGGAGACGTTGCACCCGCATTATGCGTTGAAACACTTGAAGGACCGCCACGCTTATGAGATGGAGCAACACAAGAAAGCGGGGAATATGGGGCTGGTGACACCTTTCGTCGACCCAACAGAGCAGGTGCTGGCCGAGACGCTTGCGATGCTGAAGGAGATGAAAGGTAAGGTCAACGAGTGTATGAGGACCACCCTCGAGACTAACATGATGCAAATAGCGATAGCCAGCAATGTCAAAGAGGACAACGGCGTTTCCCTGAGCACCATGCGGGAGCTGTTGGAGGCGTTCACGAATCCCAAGAGGGTCACGTACGAACTGGTGGTGACGTGCCACAGGGTGCTGTACCAAGTCATGGATGAATCAAAAGATGCCCAGAAAACAACTGCCTTCAAGCGCGTGCAGGAGGAACTGGGGCTCGACCTGTTCTATCTCGATGGAAAACTTGCGTCGGATAGGCATGTCAAAACACACTCTTTTCTGGAGCAGACTTACACCCAGCAGTTGGGCCGCGTGAGGGCACAGTTCAACGAGCACGCAAAAAGCAGATCTGCCGGCTCCCATCATCACGGCATCACCAACTCTTGCAAGGCAGGGACGTTCGAGGGAGAAAGGAGAAATCAGGTGAGGACGATTCCGCAATCCAAACAGCGCAAAAAAAAGGGAGTGGTGCATGCCCAGTTCATATCCATCGGATTCTGGCAGCTGTTTGTTGGTGACAAAAAAGACAAGGAGGCTATAGCCGCATGGGAAGAGGCAGGAGGCGACCCGATCAATGACTTCGTCAGCACAGAAGCGGACGCCCTGGACCTGAACAATTGGAAATCTACGAAAGCAGAATGGGACGGCGAAGGTACGTGCGTGGAGTTATGTTTTTTTCTGGCGTCACAATCACTAACGCTCCTGCGTGCTAAGTCGGTAACTTTGGTGTCTCACAGGACCCATACTCTCAAGCCTCATCGTCTGTTGTGTCTAATGGGAGTGTGTCTTATGGGCGCCTGTCCCGCTTTCCGGGGGACGACAAGACCGAACGTGAGACTGAGTCCGACAGCAGCATGACATCATCTTCGAGTGGTCCGGGTGGACGGCACGGTGGGGAGATGGTTAGGGCGAGAAGGTCGCCCCACAAAACTGTGAGTCGAAAAGGTGAGGCAGCTCTAGGGAACACGGGCTTTATTTTAACTCAACGACACCGTCTTCCATTTTCACTTGTTGATGTATTTTCACAGGCGACGAGAGCAATTGTGAAGACCACAATGCAGAGCACCGAAGGCAAGGAGGTGCTGAAGGGTCTGATGAGCGAAATGATGGGACCGTTCCTCGCTGAGGTGCAAGAGATGGTGGCCGTAGGAGTGAAGAAAGCCGTGGAAGCCTCGGAAGCCAGAAGAGCCTCAGAGAAGGATTTGGAAGCTAGGGACCGGCGTATGGCAAAGCAAGAGGCAGACCACGCAGAGAAGGAAAAGGCAGACGTGGAACACGGTAAAGAAGTGGCAGCTGTGATGAAATCAACATTGCGAAAGAAGATGACACCGAAGAGGGCGGCGGGAGAACAAAGGATGCTCCCCAAACAGCAACCCAAAAGAACAGCGGGGTCCAGCAGTATCGGCAGCGACAAGGTATGGGCTTGCACGTGTGTGTGTGTGTTGTGGATCTCTTCCTACTGTGCTCACAACACGGTCTGTCTGCCACAGCAAACGCAAAAGAAAAAGGTACGAGCGGCGAAGCAGAAAGGTCCTTGGTTGTCCCCCCCCCCTCATCACTCCGTCTCTTTTCTGTTTTCCCTATACTCTCAGGCCAAAAAGGGTGAGAAAGCTAAAAAGGCATTTAACCTTGACGATGACGGCACCATTGATCTTTGCGACGATGAGGACGACGATGATGAGGACGACGGTGATGAGGACCGCGGTGATGAGGACCGCGGTGATCATACTACTCCGGAGAAACCACATCAGCATCCAGACGACGACCTTACGAAAGTGGAGCAGCTGATCGGGTTTCTGGGATACTGCGTGCCCGCGCCAACCCAGGCCGACAAGGAGGCGTACAAGTACATTAAGACCCTGAAGACGGCAAGGGCGGGTTGGAAAAAGAATAAAGGCCACGACGATGAACAGCACCCCGACGAGAGGGACATTTACTTCTCCTACCGTGGGCATAAAGAGGACCTTGTCATTAGTACTTTGGCGGCAATCGATGACAAGATGAATGAGAACGGTAAAGGACTAACAGACATTCTACGCCAGTGGGTGCACTCGAACAAAGGCAACAAACGGTGGAGTCCGGCTGACAAAGCCATCTTCGCTGCTCTAGGGCGTGGTCTAGAAATCGATGCTGACGATGATGACGCGACTGTGGTCGAGCTCGAGTAGTTCTGTAGTAGCACTGACCAGCCCACCCCCCTATCTGTCTGCCCTTACCCCCTTTCAACCCAAAAACCCACCAGTGTTTCGCCCCAGTAAAAATCTATTTAAAATTCCCCCTTCCTACCCCCTTATTTTGCCCTTCTTTAGCCCCCCCTTCACAGCTGACGTCACAGTCATTCCGGACATTCTATATTGATACTTTTGATTAGATGACTCTTTGGATCAGTCCCTAGTGAAAGCAGTCCCATGACCAGGGTTGGGGTTCTAGGAGATCAGTCCCATGAGAAGGTTGGGGTTCTCCGAGTCGTACGTGGTTGGATGTTCTTCGAAGGTTGTGTGTTCTTCTTTGAGTGTCAGTTGGCAGAAGCTTCTAGAAGCTTGCAAGCCAGGGTTCCGCCAAATGCCAGAAGCTTCTAGAAGCTTGCAATCCAGGGTTCCGTCAAAATGCCCTCCTATCAGCCGCCTGCCGGCTGTGCTTGGTAGTTAGGCAGCTGACACTCATTCGTGCTGTAGTGCCCTGCCGGCAGATTGCCATGGATGGTGCTTTCATGGTAATTAAGCATCTGACACTCAGTCATGCTTCAATGCTGGTCATGCTAACATTTTGAACTTACGAATGATGAGGATTTGCCTGGCTCGCTTTCGTGGATATGTTAATAAGCAGCATATTTGGACACATTCACACACACAACTGACGTTAATGACGCCAATTAGGTTGCTTATCCACACAAAAAGGTTGCTTATCAACACATCATGCACGTTTGAGGGCACATCCACATGAGAATCGGGAAGAAATTCACGCGCCTCAGACTCCAGTGCAAACGGATCAAGAGGAAACCTTATCCGATCCCGAAGATCCAAGACATGCTACTCAACCTGGAAGGTTTCAAGTACGCGACGTCTTTGGATCTCAACATGGGATACTACCATATAGAACTGTCGCCAATGTC